>OU964964.1:10940917-11009838 GCA_918808275.2 Dolichovespula sylvestris
TCTACCTTTATAGTTAACTGCGTTTAATGAAGAAAATCAGATAACCGATAGGGCATCATTTATCCAAACGATATGTTATATAATCCTTTATCTAAATACTGTCAGATGTAATACTCGAGTGTATATATTTGCGTGCGCGCGTCTCCATGTTTATATGTATCTCTATGTACGTACGTACGTACGTACGTACGTATGTACGTATGTATGTATGTATGTATGTATGTATGTATGTATGCATGCATGTATGTATGCGTGCATGTATGTATGCATGTATGTATATTATTATTGTCATTGTTAAATCGAAGGCTAACTTCGATAAACGGATAACTCCTGATATTACGAATTCATTCGGCCCAATTCATTTTTCAAACGCGTCTTCTACCCTTCACAATTCATTTTTCCCCATCATTCACAATATTAGTAATAATGTCAAATAAAATATGGATTTGTTTAGCGATACACACATAGATACACACACACACACACACACACCAAATTCAATTGAAAGAAATTTCGTAAAGTGAAAATTCGTATAAAAGGAGTTACCCGTACCCAAGAAACGTTTTAATTTGAAGCAATCGTTTGATAATCATATACTTTTCATGTGCCCCTTACAGATAACTACCATAAATATGTTAAATAGTCAAATATTATTTTTCTCCCTTTTTGTTAGATATATTAGGGAGAACGTTATATTCGTGTCTTCGACGAGAAAATGATAACGTGATATATGATGATAAAATGTGATGATTCTACTCGGAGTATACACTCGAATGCATAATTAACAAATATCTGATAACGTAATTGTAATTTACTATGTACTCGATAACAATGGCCTTAAATATAAAGTCGTTTATGCGATCACCAACAGTATAATGCTAAATTGTTGAGTAAAAAAAGTAATCTGTATAACTTTTATATTATATTTATATACACGTTTACACGGTTTAACTGAATATAATTATGCACCCATGGTCCAACAGAGCAGTCTATCTAAATGCAATCATTAATTACTTGTATAAACGATATAATGATGATAATAATAATAATAATAATTATTATTATTATTATTATTATTATTTCCAAGTACATTTTACGAATGGATGCATCAGTCATTACGTCGGTATGAAAATTAAATGTAAACAACTTGAAAAGTTATTATTACGAAGTAATGTAAGTAAAATAATAATACATTGCCAAGTCTCTCCCTTCGTTTACTTGATATGTAACGTTTGCTATATGTATAAACGAGACGGTGTACCTAATTTAGAAATACTGACTGGTGACTTAGCGTAATACTTTTATCACGCTAATCTTTAACTTAATTAAATCTTTTAGTAGTATTCAATAGTAGAATAACGTATCTCTTATTAAAATCGTTAATAACTTTAATATTGTGTATATAGTGAAAAATAACGTTTACTGGCTCTTAGAGAAGATTTTCTTGCGTTATTTGATTCTTAATAGTTTAAGTAAAATAGTAGCTAGCTTACACGTACAATGCAATAAATGTCCTGGAATGATAGAGCATTCCTATAGAATGTCTTGCCGATTGGAAGGAAAATCGTATTCTTGAAAAAATATTATCCCAATCCGTGATCTTCGAAAAATCCTTGCGGGGTTTCCTCCTGAAACATACGCAATGTCAATGATTTTTAAAAAACCGTTTGAAATAATTTCATGTCGTATATGAATAGGGATCAATTACTTTGATGCTGCTTTCTATTATAAAATGTATACGATGCAATAATCACTGATTTATTTTATATATATATGTATATATATATGAGTAAGCAAGCACGTACCTACTTTGACTTAGTAAGTTATCTCCTTGATGCAGCTTCAAATGATGAACTGAACCCTTTTCATATGATTAAATAATTATTTGTATTATTTTTTTTTTTTTTTTTTTTTTTCAACGATAAAATTGCACATAGCGCACGTTTATATACAGCATCTAGATTTTTAAGCTTCATTTAACGTGTTTTCTTTTCTTTTCTTTTCTTTTTCCTTTTAGCATGCTACAGGACACCTCACATATATTATTATTAATTTTGTTAATAAACAAAAGTCCATAGAAAACAAACCACCATTGGACTGAGAACACAAATGTTAAATTGTATGCTGAATATACTTGTTTATTTTTTACTTAAACATTCGAAAAAATTTCCAAATCACAATTCGTAAAAAAGGTGAAACGCGATTTGTTTAAACATTACTTAACGTTATACATTAATAAAGGATTGGTTTATTACAAATACATTCGATGTTCTAGTTTCACATTGAAAGTTGATGTTATTGCTTATACTATACGTTTATGCACATATACATATAAAGATGATTCCAAATTGCACTTATTCAATATTGAGGATGTACATATACGTATACGTATTATACACGTATATATACATACACACATATCATATATGCGTGTACGCGCGCGCGCGCGCACACACAGATACTCTTTCTTTTCTTGGTGTCTTTCTCTTCTTCCGTAGATATACCATGAAAATTAATAAACATTTCCTCCCGACATACACATAAAGTACACGAATACAGATTCTGTTAGAAAATTCTTCATCTTCTTACAAATACGTATGAGATATTATTGCCACGGTTATAAAACATTAAAATCTACTCGATAGCTATGAGATAACACTAATATACAAGTGACCAAAATTCCGATTAGAGAATATAAAATTTCTATGTTCCGACATACATTACTTTGTACCACTTTACAATCTTCATACTGCACGATCTATTCGTACAAAAATATGACATTATTTTATAAAATTTGAAGAAGAGAGCTGAACAGCGAATAAGAGATTAATGCATGTTAAAAATCTCTTATGAGAATAAACTTGACGCGTATGATGATGCACACGATGACATCGTTCTCAAGATGAGTTTTTCGACGTAGTTGTTCATCCGGGTTGTTCATTTTGGGCACGTAGAATATACAAGAATGCAGCACCTATAAAAGCCCTATCTCCCGCAGGGCACCTTCCACAGCTTCGTCCTTCCACAAACAAACAAACGCTCTAACTAGTCTCTCGCGTATTCCTCGTGTCAATTAATGTTTTAACACTTTTCTACTTTCGCTTGTACAACATAATAAAAAACATGTTTTCTCAATATAAATATACAAAATACGTTACAGACATTCGATCATTTCTAATACAATGGCGAAAAATTACTTCAAATCCAATCCCGATATTACAACCGAAATAAATGGTTTTTCTTTTGTTTCTTTTCCTTTCTTTTTTCTTACATCTTGATAATTCCTTGCTATACTTTTTTTTTTTTTTTCTTTTTTTTCTTTTTCCTTTTCTTAGCATACCTATTATTATATAATGCACTTACAATGTTTACATTTATACCAGTGCCATGTGTATTACAGTTTTATAAATAATAATAATAATAATAATAATAATAATAATAATAATAATAATAATAACGATAATGATGATGATGATAATGATAACGATAATAATCATAATAACATCGATTAATATTAACAGTCTTTGAGAGAGTATCGATTAATAGAGGGTAAAAACGAGCAAAACTTTTGCTATAATATTATTATAAATTAACATTCCTAATGACGATAATAATGGACGTGCTCCAAACACAGTGCCCCTCTATACTTTTAACATAAATATGTTGACTACATTTTAAATTAATAATGATTATGGCATTAGCATCATATAAAGTTGCAAGCAAATAAAAGCAAATTTCGAATAAAAGATTTTCATTGGAAAAAGGTAAAGAGTTTATGATTTCTATCGTCTCGTATAAAAGTTAATTAATTTATTATTAGAATACAATAAGAATGCATACGTACGTACGTACGCACGTACGCACGCACGCACGCACGCACGCACGCATACTAAACAGATACTAAACAGTAAGAACAACAAAAATTCATTGTTTATTAAAATTTTCATAATACATATTGTCAACAAAATATGTACAACTAGCAGCATATCCATAGGAATAATTTCTATAATTGTCACAATACTGCCATAAATCTATATAATAACGACATATAATTTTGTTTTTTTTCTTTTCTTAAAAAAGACTTCTGTTATTAACATGAAATAATATAAATATTACAAAATATTATATATCGCAAAAAATCAATAGAAGCTAATGTAACAGTATACAGGATCATCCTTAATATTATGGCAATACTGTAATGTATATTGTAACAAAGGTAGCATGCTTATTACTCTGAATATGAGACTGTAATAATATCAGATACAAAGTCAAAAATTTTTAGCGTTGCAACAAAGTAAAATACAATATTATCGGACCGAAGCAAACTAAAGAGAGAGGGGGAGAGAGAGAGAGAGAGAGAGAGGGAGAGAGAGAGAGAGAGAGAGAGAGAGAGAGAGAGAGAGAGAGAGAGAGAGAGAGAGAGAGAGAAATTTCTTTCTTTAACATTTAACCAAACTAACCAATTTCGCTGTTACATGAAATAAATTAATAGCCCATATATGATGCTAATACAAGAGTATGTTTTTTCAAATAGTAATCGATCAAATTGACTAGATAAAATACACTGTATATTATGCAATTTTCCTTACTATTTCTATTATTTATATATCACCTTTAATATATGCTTCATTATATATCTCATTAAATATGTACATCATTTACATGGCACATTAAATATAAATTATAAACATAGTTTCTGTGTCAAGGTTACTATTAAATAATTAGTTTATGTTAACAACAGAGCGTCTCTCATTGGTCTTGGCGTATCATAACAGACTCGTTGAGAATCTTTTATAGATAAAAACCATATTTAAAAAATCGTCATGCAGTAAAGAGTTTCCTACCATGGAGATGCTACCGTATACATAATATACATATAGTATCGTCATAAATAACTATATATCACGCTGTAAGCCCGCTTAAAAATAATAAATTAACAAACACATTAAGCAATCTATGCACGCAGGATTAGCTGTTAAAATATTTACTGCTAGATATTTTACTCAATCAACTTCTCATCCACGTAATATTCCTAAAATATATTTCTATATCTTATTAATATATAAAATATATAAAATAGGATGAGAAATTTAATATAATACTCAAAATATCCTTTCGTTTAAACCGATAACATAAATTACACCGAAATAAAACATACGTACATAGCCAGAGAATGCAAAAAATATTATTATCATTTCGTAAGAGACTTCTGATTAATAAAAACAACAAAATGTTATATACCCAATACTAGAAAGAGAAAAACAACAAAATAATGATGATGATGATGATGATGATGACGATAAATGTCGATTATAAAATCATAAAATTTTAAGTAAAATTTTACACGACGAATGTACCAAATAAAAAATTTAGCCCGTGAATATCAATCAATTTTTTTAAAGACTTATTTGTACTGAAACGGCAAGTCAACCAAAATTCTCTGCACAACTAATTAATACATCTTTTAGGCTCGTCGAACGAAACGATTAATCGTTTGCACAAAACGAGATATAAATTTCAAAAGCATGGATACGCACGAAAAATATTTTGAAAGATTAGCGCAACGAGCGAAGCCAAAATAAAAAAAAATCGATTGTCATTTATAACGATGTAACGGCAGACGTTACGGGAATGCGTACGCTCCTAAATATTATTTGAACTTTTAATCGTCCGGTGCATATCAAAAATCTCACTATTATTTTATACTACGATTATTATAAAATTATTTAAGGAAATTGAATTAATTCGGTATAATTCCCAATGGAACGGATATTATATATATAAAAGTGTTATATCAAAAATATATATATATATATATATATATATATATATATATATATATATATATATATATATATATATATATATATACATACACACCACATTACTGCATCAACAAGAAAACGATAATGAACATGCAAACAACATAATTTGCATCACACATTTAGTAGTAGTAGTATTTCTTATGGAAATCTTTTTTCCCTTCTGTCATTTAGAAAATTGCATATTACTCCTGTTAGAGACATTACACAATAACTACGGACAATAAGAATAATATTCATGGATCATTTAAAGGTGCGGTGGTGGTCAAGGCAAAGTTTATTATGCGCGCGCGCGCGCGCTCGATCGAAACTAACAACCGTTATATAAATATTGGCCCGCTAAACTTTTGACAAATCTCTAGGCATAATACACGTTTAAATGATCAATGTATAATATTTAGGAAGGAGGAACAGACACACGAACAGAGTGTCAAAGAGGAAACGTTACAATTCAATGGGTACATCTCCGTAACTAACCTCCTGTAGTAAATCCTGAGCTGCAATGGCTTTCAACACGTTCTTCTTGCTTGTTTCCTGTATTTCTCCGCCGACCAGTAATTCGTCCAATATAAAATATGCTTTTTCATAATTAAAAATTATATCCAACTCGCATACCTAGACAAAACGAGTATAGACATAAATAGACCGTACGTTTGGATCTTTGCATTAAAAGAAAAAAGGCAAAAAGTGAGCAAGGAAATAAAGGCAGGAGGTAAGAGAGAAAGAAATAGAAAAGATACCACGGTTCGTACTTACGCTGCCAAAGTATTTATCCAACAACTCGACGTAACGGTGTATAATCTCTAGAGTAAGCAATTCATTGTCGTTTTGCTCTATCGCGCAACAGAAATACAAACTTGCGTATCTAAAATGAAATACAATTATATTACTACAGGAACAATTATCGTCGTTCTTTCTTCCAAATGTCACAATATTCTCAAAATGCACAAGCCAAATAAAATGTCACGATAAATAGGGCACCTTTTATAAACGACTTTAACGTCTTTCCATTCTAAAAAGCTTGACATTTTTGGTTTTCTTGCAAGTATCGTTGTAATTAATTCTCTCGTGATCTTCTTCTTCAATTTATCCGGATGTGCGACATACCACTTTTGCAAGCGTAACTTCCCTTGACGACTGAACAATAACATAAATTGCATCTACAAATATAAAACGGTATCACGCATAAAGGAGATTATTATCTTTGAAAGAAAACTCTATTTATACGTAATGAATAGATCAACGCACCATTTTTTGCAAAATATATTGTGCACCGTATTTTTCAAGGAAAAAAAAAAATCACAAAGGCACGATATTACGAGAACGACGAAAAAAGAAACAAAAAAAAAGAAAAAGGAAAAACGAACGACGAAGGACGACTTTAATTTGGATCGCTATTCGCCGTTTATCATTAACGAGATTACCGCATAATAGAAAATGATGACCGATCACTTTATCGCTAAAAGGAACTCTCTACCCTTTACCCTCCACCCTTCACACCTTATGGGCTTAGGTACGCTCTCACGTTCGCGTACATCACGAGGAGGACAGAACCATTGACACTAGTTACGGCACAAAAGATGTCTACGTCATTTTATCATTTTTCAACGTGTTAACGGAAATTGCGTTCTGGCCGCGATGCGCTTTTCTATTTGACAACGCTCTATGAGCGCGTTCCTTTATGTAACTTCTTTTTATCGAAAAGAAAATAATGCCTCTATGTAACCGTTATCGTTTCGAAATATTCGTAACGTTAGTTTACACGTATGAAAATTTATGAGAGAGAGAAAAGAGAAAAAAATATATGTATGTATATATATATATATATATATATATATATATATATATATATAGAGAGAGAGAGAGAGAGAGAGAGAGAGAGAGAGAGTGCAGGAAATGGGAAATAAATGTAAATTATAGTTTGAGAACTTAATGATCGCGAACGTTTATAGGGACAATATGTAGGTACGATACGATATACGACACGTTCGAAATTGGAAGGCACTCTGTATTTTAAGTGAGTAACATAAGCGTGAATGTAAAAAATTAGGTGGCGCAGTGATGCATCGTTGAAATTCTTAAGAATAGAAAGACCTCTATAATTTTAACGTAAAGCGTGAATTCAAAACACGAACCGTCTTTCAACTGCCTCCGATGTAAACGGTAATTACCCGTTAAATTATTCCATTTCGAAACAATAATTTATAATAATCTAATCTGTCTGATTATTATTATTTAAAATCGTTATATACTTTTTGAAACGGTTTAAAAAGTACATATGCAGGTTTTTTCATACGTCAAGTAATGGAATCAAATTGAGCCTCGTGCTTTATAGTTACCTCCGGTTACCTGATGGTACGAACCATTTAAATAGTGACGAGCATTCACAAGTACACGGAGCTACACGGAGCTGCACGGAGCTTGATGCAGCTTGATACTCGACGGTCTCAAATCTCTAGTTGCATTAAAAATAAACATGGCGGTGTGATTGAACGTTTCAAAAATATTTTAATAACACAAATAATATGGCATAAGCGACATTTTACTAAATGAAATCTTTTGCATCTATAAGATCTTATAAAATCGTATCATAAGTTTGCTATGGAATTAACAAAATAAGTTGTACATTGAACATTCGATTCGACGTCGTAGATAATATTAAAATGGGATACTAGCTAGGTGGCGACAAAAGCAATGTCTCGGAACATCTCAGAATTTAATATGGAAGTTTCCTATTGGCCTTATGAAGTCTCTGCTGTTTCTTATTGCATATAAACGAGTTTGTGCTACTTTATTTTGTACGTTTTATATTGTTCAAACCAATTTCTGTACGCATAAGAAATTTGAAATATCACGCGCTCATACGTATATATATATATATATATATATATGTATGTATGTATGTATGTATGTGTGTATGTATGGAGGATGTATGTATTTTCATCTATAATGTTTTAATATGGAGATTTTGTTCAAGAGTTTGTTAAGTATCATCACTCCTTTGACGTGTTTTTATGATTTAGTCTCATCATCGTTTGCATTTATTTGTAACGTTTTCATGTAACATCCTTCAAAAGTATTAAATCAAAGAATTTGAGACGACTTGTGTTGTTAGTAGTTCTTTGCATTTAATCTAAAAAAGTATTAAAATTAAATTCAGGTTATGTTTGTAATCTGTGCGTGTTAATTTGTTCCACGGTAATACGTTAAGCATTTTCTTTCGTTTTTTCGGATATAGATTTAATATCTCAAAGAAACACGTACGTATATATTATAAAAAAGTTCAAAATTGTTTACTTTGTGATTTATAATATTACATTTGTATGTTTTATGGTATACAAACACTTTTGGAATCAAAAGTATTTAAATATATTTTATTTTGAATACAGAATAGATAAAAAAATATGGCGCAAAGATTTCCTGTCCCAAATACAGGAAACAATGGTCCTCCTCCGCAACGGTATCCTCCTTCTTCCGTACCACCAAATCTGCGCCAATATTCAGGACCAAATTTTCCAGTAAGTTTAGACCATTAATCTATCCCTTATTTTATATATCACAAAGTTACATAGACATAGATCGTTTTTTATAAATTTTTATATAGATGCAACAAAGATCTGGATTTACACCTCCGCCTCAAATGAGCAATGCAGCGCCAGGACCTGGAGGAATAATGAGACCTAATCAGCCGTATACCAATATGCGTCAAGGTCCAATGCAGACGCCTCCTGTTGGTAAAAGGAGTGCCGATCAAAGAATACCTTTGTCGCAGCAAAAACCGTATGTAATGCATATCATTCTCACTGTACACTCTCTCATTTATTTTCATAAGAAAATAAATACAGCTATATCTTTCCATAATGATCATCCTACACAAATTTATTTACCGCAAACTTTACTCTTACGTAACTCTGTGTGTGTGTGTGTGCGTGTGCGTGTGCGTCGTGTGCCGTGTATGCGTCGCGTGTGTATGTATATATATATATATATATATATATATATATATATATATATATATATATATATATATATGTGCGTGCACTCGTTTTACTCATACACGATTTATATCACTTTTATCTGGAAAATCAGGAACCATACATGTCATCCTCACGCTGCCAACAAATTTGTACACACATTGATCCTTGAATCTGTAATTTTTACAAAAACTTATATAGGTATTTTTGGAACAGTGACTTTTCACATTCCACATCCAAGAAGAAAAAGAAACTTGCCGACAAGATATTACCTCAAAAAGTACGAGATTTGGTACCAGAATCTCAGGCGTATATGGATTTACTTGCATTTGAAAGGAAGTTAGATGCAACTATAATGCGTAAACGTCTTGACATACAAGAAGCCTTGAAACGTCCAATGAAACAGAAACGAAAGTTACGTATTTTTATTTCCAATACATTTTATCCAGCCAAAGAAGCGGCGGAGGGAGAGGAGGGTTCGGTTGCTTCTTGGGAACTGAGAGTCGAAGGCAGATTATTAGATGATACTAAAAATGATCCTAATAAGGTATAGTATATGTCGCGTTAAGAATTATTTCACGTTATTTATATCATAGATCTTTTCTTCCCGTTAGTAATAATATTTTTCTAATATCTGTATCGCAACAGGTGAAAAGAAAATTTTCATCCTTTTTTAAAAGCCTAGTTATTGAATTAGATAAAGATTTATACGGACCAGATAATCATTTGGTTGAATGGCATCGTACGTTAACTACGCAAGAAACCGATGGATTTCAAGTTAAAAGACCAGGAGACAAAAATGTTCGTTGTACCATTCTTCTACTTCTTGATTATCAGCCTTTACAGGTATTACATATTTTAGTTCTATGCGATTATACGTACATGCGTGTGCGTGCGTGTATTATCGTCATTCGAATAAATATTTTAAATATTACAATGCGTATATTATAATGTGAACTTTTTATATTATTTGTTGCAGTTTAAATTAGATTCACGACTTGCACGATTATTAGGTGTACATACGCAAACTCGACCTGTTATCATTTCAGCCCTTTGGCAGTACATAAAAACTCATAAACTTCAAGACAGCCATGAACGTGAATTTATAAATTGTGACAAGTATTTGGAACAAATCTTTGCTTGTCCCAGAATGAAATTTGCTGAAATACCGCAAAGATTAAATCCATTATTGCACCCACCTGATCCCATTGTGATTAATCATGTCATTAGCGTAGAGGGTATGTGCAGTTAAACGCGTAGTAGTTCATCGACGACAACTGTTATGATGTAATACATATACGTAAGCCGTTTAGTTTTTAATTGTATATATATTATTAATTTTGATATAGGCACGGAAACGAAGCAAACTGCATGTTACGATATAGAAGTCGAAGTCGATGATACATTGAAAACGCAAATGAATAATTTTCTATTATCAACCGCGAGTCAACAGGAGATACAAAGTCTAGACAACAAGATACACGAAACTGTTGAAACGATTAATCAACTAAAAACGAATCGTGAATTTTTCTTAAGCTTTGCGAAGGATCCCCAACAATTTATTAACAAATGGATAATATCACAAACAAGAGACTTGAAAACAATGACGGATGTCGTTGGAAATCCAGAGGAAGAACGCAGAGCTGAATTTTACTATCAACCTTGGGCGCAAGAAGCTGTCTGCCGTTACTTTTATACTAAAGTCCAACAAAAACGAGCCGAGTTGGAACAAGCTCTTGGCATACGAAATTCATAAAATTATTAAAAACTTGTCTATCAGTGCGATGAAATGTTGTATAAAAGGTTTTCTCCATGATGTTTTATTGCAGCGATTATAATATTTGAGTTTTTGTAATATTATGTGTAGACTACGAATTGACTCCTCTCTCTCTCTCTCTCTCTCTCTCTCTCCCCCCTCCCTCTCTCCCTCCTTCTCTTTTTGAAAATCGGGATCGTACAATTGATAATCACCGAACATTTATATATTTATAAAGTAAATATATATATATAAGAAAGAGAAACTTATTTATACAAATACATTTCGTATATTACTGAAAAGAGACATTTTTAAAGCAAATTATGAAATCTTGCATTATATTACGTATTTGCTGCAGTACTATTATTAGTAAACCTTACGCGTAACAGTAAATAAAGATATTGATACAAATGTAATATATCTTGCTTTAATATATATATATATATATATATATATATATATATATATATGTGTGTGTGTGTATATGTATATATATTTATTTATTTATTTATTCATTTATTATATTCGAGATTCTCAGATTAAATTTTTGAAGTTTACGCTGTCGTTTTTATCGATAATACCTGTGTTATCGATAACGTAATGTTTTCGATGCGCATGCGCAAAAAGTTGTTCATGTGGCGACATCTTCCGTCTGTCGATGTGACTAATATATACGTACATACATATGTCGTATATCTCTCTCTGTAACCTAGACGAAAAATATTGTCGAAATTAAACTTTCTTTTCTTTTTATAAATAGAATTAATTATGTATTAACATAATATTCGATATAGTTACAAAAATGTTGACGACAAAGGTCTTTTTTAGGAAGACCAAAGGTGGAAATATTTATAAGGTATAACTAATATTCGAAAGATCATAACCATTGGATTTATACTTGTTCGCGCGCGTGAATTAATAATTTTATTCCATTTATTATTCAGACTGTTAGGGAACACTACTTGCGGGATGATATTTGGTGTGGCTCAAAGATTTGCAAACGTAATTCAAATCATTGCAAACAGAAGAATCGGGAATGCATTTTAGATGATGAAGATTCCAGTGCAAAAAGCGCATTGTTTTCGTTACCGTACTATTTGTTGTTGGATACCAATATAATTTTAGATCAAGTAAGTCGTCCGCAGCTCGTCGAATGTATTTCGTCTTGTTTTGCGATATTAATATTGCGGCGGCCAGCACCTTCGTTTTTAACAGTTAGACATTCGTGGAAAGACAAGGATGGCTTCCTTGGACGGTATTTCTTTCCGAAAGACCATCCCAGGGGCCAACCTTTATCAAGGATCTTACAACATCGACGTAGCTTTATAATATTATTAAATATATTTATTTTTATAGATCGATGTATTGTCAGAAAATGTCTTTTACAACGTTATTATTTTACAAACTGTTTTGGAAGAAGTACGACACAAAAGTCCGAGCGTTTATAAAAGATTGAAAGAAATTATCGCCGACGTTAAAAGAAGATTTTATATTTTTGTAAACGAACATCACAAGTAGGTCGATCTTGTTAAAAGTAAAAATTTAATATCGAGATATTATGCCATAATTAATTGACGACGTGTTATTTTTTAAGAGATACTTACGTGGAAAGAGTATCGGGTGAAAATATAAATGATCGTAACGACAGAGCTATACGCGTTGCAACAAACTGGTACAATAAACATTTAAACGTCGACGGGCAAAAAATTCTTGTCGTCTTATTAACGGACGATCTGGATAATAAAAAGAAAGCCGAACGAGAAAATATTCCTGTCTATTCGAGTAAGATACATATAGAGATAATATATTTAATATTAAAATGAGAATAACGATAGATAATATAAGAAATAATATCGAAAAGTGATGACATAAAATTTATGCAGCTGAAGAATACGTTAAATCATTGGAAAACTCAGGTCTCCTATTAGATAAATTATCTAGGAGGAATTTTATAGTGGAAACGGAAGGACAAGAATTTTTTCCGTGTCATTTGTCGCCGTCAGAATTGCATCATGGTATTAAGAATGGAAAATTTTTCCAAGGGACATTTTCCGTGTCCAAAGAAAATTTTCTGGAAGGATGCGTGAATGTGGATGGAATGGAAAAATCTGTAAGAAATTTTAATTTAGTAATATAAAAAGAAAAAAAAAACGCAATAGGGTGCACATCTGTCATAAATTTTTGTATCGTATTAGATATTGGTGCAAGGTAGAATGGGTCTTAACAGAGCCATCGACGGTGACATAGTTGCGATAGAACTTTTACCAGAGGATCAATGGTCAACTCCCAGCGAGATCGTATTACAAGACGAAGACGAAACGGATGTAGGTGATATATTGGACGACGAGAAAGAATTAAATAATTCATGCAACGTAAAAGAAACAGAAAGAACTCCGACAGGGAAAATAGTGGGTATCATTAGAAGAAAGTGGAGGCAATATTGCGGTATCTTACAACCGAGTATTATTCAGGGGGTAAATATCTTTCTATATAATCGTTTATATCGATATACCGATAAATTAGTTGCGATATAATAACGCTTTATGCTCCTCCTATCTTATGTCGCATAATTCAGAACGTAAAACATCTTTTCGTACCTGCCGAGAGAAAAATTCCTAAAGTTAGGATAGAAACTAGGCAATCCGAATTATTGAGCAAGCAAAGAATTATAGTGGCCATAGATTCGTGGCCAAGAAATTCGAGATATCCATTGGGTCATTTTATAAGAGCTTTGGGTAACATAGGAGACAAAGAAACGGAAAACGAGGTGTTGCTTTTAGAGCACGATGTACCTCACAGCCGATTTTCCGACGCAGTACTTAGCTTCCTTCCGAAAATGCCATGGACCATATCAGAAAATGTAAATATACTTGGTTTTAAATTAATAACGTTGCTCGCGGCTGTGTATCTTTTAACAAAAAAAAGGTTTTCCCCCCAATCCGTTCGTTCAGGTTATCGCGGAAAGAGAAGATTTCAGGCATTTGGATATTTGTTCGGTAGATCCGCCAGGGTGTACCGACATCGACGATGCTTTGCACTGTAGATTATTGCCAAATGGTAATTACGAAGTTGGCGTTCACATTGCGGATGTAACTCATTTCATTAAGCCCGGAACGGCTCTGGATAAGGAAGCCGCTTTAAGGGGTACCACGGTATATCTCGTCGATAAAAGGATCTCTATGATACCAGGTGGGAAATGTGCGATTTACTTTATCTAATATTTCAATAAGTATCGTTATTGTAATAAAATGTGTCGGCTTATTTATAGAACTATTAAGTAACAATTTATGTTCCCTGAGAGAAAACGAAGATAGATTGACCTTTTCTTGTATATGGGAGATGGACTCGGATTCGAATATCATAAGTACTAGATTTTGTAAGTCCGTCATTCGTTCGCGTCGTGCTATGACATATGAAGAAGCTCAAATCAAAATCGATGACGTTAATCAAAAGGACGTACTCGCCGAATCGTTGAGAAATTTAAACGATTTTGCAAAAAAAATGAAAAAGAGACGAACGGACAAGGGGTACGACAAAATGTTTCTCTCTCTCTCTCTCTCTCTCTCTCTCTCTCTCTCTCTCTCTCTCTCTCTCTCTCTCTCTCTCTCTCTCTCTCTCTCTCTCTCTCTCTCTCTCTCTCTCTCTCTCTCTCTCGAACGCGCTCGTTGATGTGTATTTGTTTACAGAGCTTTGACCTTGGCTTCACCGGATATCTATTTGCGAGAAGATAATGAAACTCATGAACCGATTGACGTGCAAGTTAAAAAATTGAGAGATACAAATTTTATGATAGAAGAATTCATGTTACTTGCAAATATTTCAGTAGCGGAAAAAATTATTAGAGAATTTCCAGAATGTGCTATGCTTAGAAGGCATCCTGAACCACCGCAAAAAAATTTTGAATCATTGATTAAAGCTGGAAAAAATCAGGTAAGTAAGATAGTAAAGGGAAAAGAAAAATGTATCTACAAACGTATTTATTTGGACACACTCATTTGAATAGGGGTTTGTAATAAATACAAACAGTGGAAAAGAATTAGCCGAATCGTTGGATAAAGCGCAAAAAGAAGACAATCCTTATTTCAATACTATGTTGAGAATTTTGACAACGAGATGTCTGATGCAAGCCGTATATTTCATTAGCGGAATGCATCAACAAAATGAATTCTATCATTACGGATTAGCTACCCCGATATATACGCATTTCACATCACCTATCCGCAGGTAATAATTATTTAAACCATTACATTAATTTTAGTAATAACGTGTTTGGATACATTTCATATATTATATATCTCTTTCATATACACGTTTACGTATCCGTGGTCCAAGCATATACCAAATTCTATATATAACCGTTAATTCACAATATATCCGTTTGTAATATATGTAAACTCGTCAATTTATTCGTAGATATGCGGACATCATCGTACATCGTCTTTTGGCGATATCTATCGGAGCGGATGTTACTTGTTCAGAGTTATTGGATAAACACCAAAATCACAAGTTATGTTCTAATTTGAACTATCGAAATAGGATGGCACAGTACGCTGGTCGAGCATCGATTGCATTGAATATACATGTATGTATATGTTATCTCTTTTGTTATTTACGCGTATTATTTATTTAAAAAAGAATACGCACACGTATCAATTACTCGATGTCGTTTAGTTGTTTTTCCGGGAAAGAGTCAAAGATGAGGAAGGATATATTCTTTTTGTACGGAAAAATGCCTTGCAAGTACTCATTCCGAGATACGGTTTAGAAGGTACACTGTATTTAAATAAAACGGAAGCACCCGTTACATTTACATATAATCGAGAGGATCATTCTCAATCATACAAAAATATAATATTTCGTACATTTGATCTTATCGTAGTGCAATTAAGTTTAGACAGATCCAACGTTCAGCACGAGAAATTGATTTTCCAGCTTGTAAAGCCAGAGGTAAGAGTATAATGGAAAACGATTAAATGTATATTTACCGCACATTGGTCGGCTAATTTTACTCCCGTCATTCGAATCTACCCTCTTATTACAGATTCCAGGTTTCAGCGTTCCTCCGATAACTACTCAACCCGCTGAACAATCTGTTTCTAATATGGAACTAAACGTAGTAAATACAATAGAAAAGCGTAAATGTGACAAAATCCTAACGGAAAGTTCTAATGTTAATAAAAAGAAGCATAAAAGAAGAAAGAAGAACTAAAGCGAGGCAAAATATAATATATTTTTTGCAAATTATAATTTATATAAAATATTTATGTAAATTGTAACAAATTTTTATGGCAATTAAAAATAAATCGAATAAACGCAGGCGCGCCCACGCTCTCGTACATAAAATAATACGAGTTAATTGGATGAAAATTTGATATTTGTGCGCTTGCTCGTAAATTTTACGTAGATGATATTATATAGGTAGAATCGGCGGGAAGGTGAGAGAAGAGCATTCGTTAAAAAAAAAAAAAAAGAAATTTGTTATAAAATCAAATGCGCATATTAAGAAAAAAGATATAACGAAGATACAATAGGTGCGATCGAGTTAGAGCGTCATCGATGATATGAATCTCTACGATTGCTCGTGTACTTTGATTAAAAAAGATCTTCGCTAGATGTCTCTACATGCTACTGTCAAAGTCAAGTACACATTTTATTTTCAAATGAAATCTCTAATGGAATAAAAAAATGGAATATTATCGCATCGAGTAAGAGAAGAAGAAACATCGACTTTCTTCGAACGATTAACACTTTCATTATTCGTATTATCCTTGTCGATGATCTTCCTGTAGTCTTGAAAGAAATTTGTCCCGTGATTTTCCATGGAATTGTTTTCAAGATTATAACGGATGTCTTTTTTCGTGGTTTAAGAGATAAAACGTAAAAAAAAGAAAAAAAAAAAAAAAAAGAAGATTTTTGTGAGAAGAGGAACTTTGCCGAAAAATTATTTCATCGGCGTTAAATATCTAAATCGTACGAATTGAAAAGGAAACGCGTAATGGTATGTGTGTGCGTGTGTATATATATAGCCCGGCGTATTGCGTTATTAGACGATAACCGTTAGTTATTAGGGTCGATTGGCATAAATAACTCGACAGTGAGGACCACGTTAAAAGAGTTGTTACGGTGTACGTGCGTATATGGTAATTACGGTCTTCCGAACATCGTTGTTCGTCGTTGCTCACGGACGTTGATAGAGATGCATAAAATGTCAGAACAAATTCACTTATACCGACGGATACCTTTCATGTTTGTCCTTAATATCGTTTATGTTCTATCGAAGTCATATCATTGAAAATTTTGCATATTTTTCACGTACAAGTTATTTAAAAAAAAAAGAAGTTTTCTTATACTCGTCTATGCGGTATTGTTCGTCGTGTGATCTAGTAAAAACGGATACCCGTGCGCGCACATACAGAGAGAGAGAGAGAGAGAGAGAGAGAGACGCACGCACGCACACTTTTCTTTTCTTTTTTTTTTTTTTTCGTCAGTAATTTAACCGTAAACGTTCTTGTTCTTATCAATGTGTTAAGTGACAGCAATGAAGTCGATGCATATTTAAACCTCAGCATTACTCGACGTAGCGGTAAGTGCTTCAATGAACAAAATCTTTTTCAAATAAAATACGGTTGAGATAGGAAACAAACTTTGTGGATTTTAAAAATAAAAACTAAAAGAAAATTATGATTATATATATATATATATATATATATAATAAAAGAATGTTTACGAGAAAATGTAACGAGAGTATTCGAAGATGTATATTATGATATTAAATTATTCTTTCCCGTTACATGTATATCGAATTATGTAAAAATGATATTATCCTAATCAGATTAAATCTAAAAATATAATCGCTGCTGATTTTGAATGTCGGATCGAAAAGATCTGACATTACGCGTCGTTGTAGTAAAATGGTGCGTGGGTAGGAAGTACGTTGCAAGTATTATTTTATATGATTATCCATGTTTCATCTTACCAGATGAACGGTAGCAAAAGTTTAAGGTCAAACGGTTGATCGTTTCGTTAATTATATATAAAACGTTTATTCGATTAAGTTTTTATTGAGAAGGCTAACGCGCCTTCGCATCTTATAATTTTCAATCGAACGTTCGAACGATCATAATCGACTGTTTATGATTTTTCAATATCGTCGACATGAAATGTTTTCTATATTTTTAGATATAATACGTTATATCTATTTTATAGATCGTTATATAAATCGTCAAAAAAAAATATATATACATATATATGTATGTGTATATATATATATATATATATATATATATATATATATATATTTTTCTCCTTTTTTCTTGTTTTTTGTTTGTTTGTTTGTTTGTTTGTTTGTTTGTTTGGTTTTTTTTTCTTTTTTTTTTTTTAAAGTAAAATGAGGGGAAACAATACGAGCCAATACAACGACGACGATTTGTTCGGCAACGGTGGCCCTTGCCCACCTTGTCGACTTGCTATTAACGAGGAAACCGGTAGACTAAAGTACGTGATTTATAAAATTGGCTCTTCATTTTATTGTTCCTTATTAATTATTTCTTTTTTTCCTTTTTTAATATTTCATTAGATGGTGCACGGAAGGCGATGATACTTGGCGATTTCGCGTCAGACTAATGCTATTAATTCCTGCGGTTTTATTGCCAATCGCTATAATTTTCATTGCTTTATCGCGATCGCAAATCATCGATAAATTACCACCCCATCGTCGTACGTTCAGCCCGATTCGCAATTCTCAAGAACAACAGATTAAGAATAATCTCGTTGAAAATTATAATACCTTGCTCCGATCATCCGAGAGCAAAGAAATGCAGCACTCTGTTGATGGGAATGAAGATGAAGATGAAATTCGTATCTCCGAAATTCAAACAAGTTACGTACCACCAAACGTTCATTTTTTAATACAATCCTCGAAACGACGGAAGAGGCATACGGACGCGGTAATATATACATATGTGTGTGTTTGCGTATAATCTACGTTATCTACTATAATTAGCGCGCGCGCGCGCGCGTGTGTGTGTGATCATGTGTGATCGTGTGTGTGATCGTGCGCGCGCGCGCGCGCGTGTGTGTGTGTGTGTGTAAATAGGGAATTCAAGCGATTACATCGAGTCTCATCGGTTTAATTTTATCCACTCTTAATTATGTTCGTTCGTTCGTTCGTAGGAAGCAACGTTCGACGAAATACGCGATAGAATACTATCCAAGGAGGGAAAAAATGTATTCGTAAGTATAGCAAATTCCACGTAAAATAATAAGGCAAATCTTGACAAGTTCGAGATTGATTTGAACGCAGATGGCTAGTGATGTCACTCGGAAAACGACGGCAGGTACGTCGAAGGACGAAACGGATTATTTTCCATTCGATTATAATCCAGAATTAGAATTCGACGAGCCCTACGCGTACAGCGATATAGAGGATTACGAAGACTACTCGAAGTTGGTACTCCCTTTTCTCATTTCCATCCTACGGTCCCTCCTCGTAAAAGTTTCTAATCGCATTTTGCGTTGTTCGTTTTGCATTCCGCGTGGGTTCTCTCTACGGCATAGTAGAGAGGAAAGGACGGAGCACACGGTTACGGGAGAAAAAGAGCAATTAGATATTGGATCATCGAATAAAAGATATCGAAACGTTAAAGATAAGACGGATGAACGATCGCAGGATCGGCTCAGAATCGATCATACCGAGCGGATAGGCGCTTATTCCGTTTCCATTGGCAACGCCTACGGTCGATGGCCTCTAGCCGATCGCCACGATAAGGAGGAGGAGGAGGAGGAGGAGGAGGAGGAGGAGGAGGAGGAGGAGGAGGAGAAGGACGTCCCAGCCGATTTCCATGCATTCTGGAAGGGCGAAGGAAACGCGAAAACCATCAGAGAGGTTCAAGGTATCCGAGATGAGATGCGCATACCGTAGAATTTTATCGATCATTCTGTGGCTCCTATTATAAGCTGATTGATAATTGTCTATTAGCGAGGATAATGTTAGAATACATGGATAGGACTGCCAATCCGTGTCAAGATTTTTATCAGTACGCTTGTGGGAACTGGGAGAAACGTAATCCCATTCCAAAGGATAAGGCGGCCTACGACACCTTCGAGATGCTAAGAGAATCGTTGGATATTGTTTTGAAAGAATTGCTGGAGGATCAAGTTCCGCGTAACGTCGGATTAAATACCGACGATGCAACGGTCAAAGCAAAGTATCATTTTAAGAGTTGTATGAATTACGGTTAGTACAAATTTACCCAGCCGACGAATATCAATTTCCTTTCCTTATATAATATAACACGATTAAATGCATAAATGGACGCGTGCCTAGAGATCTTGGAGCAACGTATGGAACGGCCGGTGCTACAGCTTTTAGAGGAACTCGGTGGGTGGCCGATCTTGAAGCCCGATTGGGATGCCGATAGGTTCGACTGGCTTCTTTTGGTCGCACAGTTGCGCCTGTACAACAATAATATACTTATTTCCGAATGGGTCGGTCCGGATATTAAAAATAGCGACCAATATATTATACAAGTGAGAATGCGTTGATATTGAAATAAATTGAAGAATCCTCGAGGGGTTCTTTAAATATATTACTTTTAATAAGGCCACATTTTCCTCGATCTTTCGCAGTTCGATCAAACGTCCCTCGGTCTACCTACGAGAGACTATTTTCTTCAGCCATCCAATATGATTTATCTGAACGCTTATAAAGATTATTTCATTAAAATAGTAACCCTTCTTGGTGCTTCCTTGCAAAGTGCAACTGCTCATGCGAATCGATTGATAGAATTCGAAACGAAACTCGCAAAGGTATACGTAAATAAAAAATATAACAAATATGAATTAGGCATATAAACATTTATTTATTTCTTTCTCACAGATTACATTTTCACCCGACGAGAGACGGAACGTTTCGGAACTTTATCGAAAAATGAGCATCGGTGAATTGAGATCGGCGGTGCCTCAAATCGATTGGCGTAAATACCTTTCGATCGTTTTAGCACGTCCCGTGGATACTTCCGAACCGGTTGTCGTATTTGCCCTACAGTATATTCAAGATTTGGTGAATTTACTCTCAGAAACGGAACCCAGGTGAATATTTATTTGATGCATCATGAATAGCCCCCTATATATGTAAACTTTTTGGTATCGCCGGTACAAGTGAGATTCTAACGACGTAACGACGGTTTCCCTCCCTCATTCTTTTACCTTTTCTTTTCGTTTTCTTAGAACTATAGCGAATTACATTTTATGGAGATTCGTACGTCACAGAGTGAACAATTTGGATGATAGATTTCAAGAAGCCAAACAAAAGTTTTATTACATTCTCTTTGGGATAGAACAGGCACCCCCGAGATGGAAGAATTGTGTATCACAGGTCAATGCCAATATGGGTATAGCCGTTGGTTCGATGTTCGTTCGTAAATATTTCGACGAGAAGAGTAAGAACGATGTAAGTAAGTTATACGAACGCGTGAAAGAACTGGATTAACAAAATGAATGACAATTTTTCTATTATAACGCATTAATATGTAAGAGACGATGATTGTTTTAGACGCTATCCATGACACGAGAGATACAAGAATCATTTAGGGAATTACTGGATCAAACTACTTGGATCGACAACGAGACGAAACGATTGGCTAGCGAAAAAGTAAATGCTATGCTCTTAAGAATTGGCTATCCCGACTTTATCCTGCAGGCACATTTATTGAACGAACGTTACAAAGATGTACGTAAATCGGGTAAATAAATCGGCTCGACTGCATTATCCTTATAAGGATAATCCACTTCGATTTGATATAATCTACAGGTCGTAATACATCCGGACAAATACTTTGAGAACACGTTAAATATTTTACAACATTTGACAAGAGTGGAGCAAGATCGTCTTGGTAGTTCGGTTAATAAGACTCTCTGGAATACCGCGCCTGCGGTTGTCAATGCCTATTACAGTCGCTACAAAAATCAGATAAGTCAGTCCTCTTTTCGATATTATATCAATGATATTTTTTATTAGATTTTGTTTGCACTGCTTCTTCCTTCCTTCCTTCCCTCCCCTTTCTTTCTTTCTTTCTTTCTTTCGTGCTCTTTTCCTAAAAAAAAGTCAATTATTAATTCGACATTGAAATTTCATTGGCGTCGATTATAATGAATAATTTAGTCGGAAAATTGTACATTTAATAATAGGAATGTCTCAGGTATCGCGGTAAAAATTTAATTCCACGAATATCAATGAAATCGATCGCATTTCTCACTTCGTACTCCCCCGTCTCAGTGTTTCCAGCGGGCATACTACAACCGCCCTTTTATCACAGATACTTTCCAAAGAGCTTGAATTACGGAGGAATCGGTGTAGTGATCGGTCACGAAATTACCCATGGTTTCGACGACAAGGGTAGATTGTTCGATAAGAACGGCAATCTACACCGATGGTGGAAAAACGAAGAT
This sequence comes from Dolichovespula sylvestris, assembly GCA_918808275.2. Lineage (NCBI taxonomy): Eukaryota > Metazoa > Arthropoda > Insecta > Hymenoptera > Vespidae > Dolichovespula > Dolichovespula sylvestris. The sequence continues at coordinate 10,963,918 of OU964964.1, forward strand.
ATCAATGGCTTTCATGAAAGAGCAAAATGTCTTATTGGTAAAAAATTCATTGGTATCGCATCGATATATAGTCTGTCTCGAATATACTTCATTATCGATAAAAAAGTTCAGCTATATTTTAGACCAATATAGTCGCTATACGGTAAGCGAGGTTGGCGCACAAATCAACGGTATTAATACGCAAGGAGAGAATATCGCCGATAATGGAGGCATCAAACAAGCATTTCAAGTAAATAATATTAATAATAATAATAATAATAATAATAATAATAATAATAATAATAATAATAATAATAATAATCATAATAATCATAATAATAATAATAATAATAATAATAATAATAATAATAAGAATAAGAATAATGTTTCTCTTTGAAGTACGAGGAATATTATAAAAAATCATTATACGTGTAAATAATAATAAAAATGATTTTATAGGCTTATGAAAGATGGTTGTATATAAATGGCGACAAGGACGAGACTCTGCCTGGTATCGACGCAAACGGAAGGCAATTGTTCTTTTTGAACTTCGCACAAGTTTGGTGTGGTTCGATGCGACCGGAAGCTGCTAAAAATAAATTAAGAATTGCTGTCCACGCTCCTGGAAAATTCCGCGTGATCGGTACGCTGTCGAATTCAAAGGCTTTCGCGGATGTCTTCCATTGTCCCCTTGGCACACCTATGAATCCTATTAACAAATGTTCAGTTTGGTAGCATAGCCGTAGATAATTATAAAAAATATCCTTTCAAAATAGATCTCGTATATATGATATATATATATATATATATATATATATATATATATATAGAGAGAGAGAGAGAGAGAGAGAGAGACGCAGATTGCCTTCGACAAGTATAATTTTGCAATAAGTTGTATCCTTCGTTCGACGGAATATATTTTTAACTCGATTTATTTACGAAACCGAATGAATGTAAAATTAAAAAAGAAAAGTAAAGCAAAAACACAAGAAAATCACAAATCCATTTTATGCCTTGAACAGTGCGTTCATTATTTTTTATATTTTGTCTTCTTTAATATTTTGCGCTACTAATGTTTACAATTTTTTACGAATAATAATGAATTATATCAAAAAGACATTCCACGCCACCAATGAAATACATTCTGTACACGTCGTTAATGTTAATTACTTTATTACGTAATACTCACAGCGATTCAAAAACGCACGAGTTGTTTCCACGCAAGTTATACACATAAAGAATTTTCGGTAAAAACAATAAAAAATGTATATACATTCCTTTATAAATAAATATAATATGTATATCTATATGCGTTTATATATGCGTATACGTATAAGTTTCCGTGAGTTCTTAGTATGCGCACTTAAAAAATGACGTTCATGACCCATTAAAAATCGTAATGAATATTATCGATTCTATGTCGAGACCTCAAAATTCTTGATAAATGTTTTCTCTGTGTGTATGCGTATTTGTACAGGCTGGCTACATAGATTATACCGACATATTTCCTTTTCTCTCGTTGCTACGTTTCTACTTGTTTATTATAATTATTATTATTATTATTATTATTATTATTATTAGTGTTCTTTTTTATTTTGCACTTTTGATATTCGTTCCAGTTTGTTCAAATTTCTACGTAATATCACAATTCATTTTTTAATGCAACGAGATCTTTTCCCATCTTCGAAAAGTTAACAAACGTTTACAAGTGCCTAAATCGTCTTCGTACTCTATAAATTTGATACCTTCTTTATTTCGATATTTTCTACGATCGGGCAAAATTATATTGTTCATACGTCTAAAGAGTTCACACACGCGCACACACACACGCGCGCGCGCGCGCGCGGTTGTATCGGTGAATTTTTTTTTGTTTCTTTTTCCATTTTCCTTTCAAAATTTCTCCTTTTTTATACAAAGCAAAAAAAAAAAAAGAGAAAGGTAAGGTATAACATTTGAAACAGTTTGGAAACAAAGATATTACTCTCTAATGATGGGAAATTGGAAAAGTATGATTGTTAAGTAACGATTAATGTGAAAATGGGAATACGTTTGAAACGCGTTATCAAACAGGAGTTAGTACTTGATGTATTTACGACGATTAATAAGCTCTGTCAACCTGCACGCGGTTTGCAGTGATTTTTAATATATACATACATACGTACGTACGTACGTACCTACACACATATCATAGTGTGTGTTTGTGTGTGTGTGTGTGTGTGCTCGCGCGCACGCGCGCGTGCATATGTAATATACGTATGTGTGCATGCATATGATACGTATGTATGCATGTATGTACGTACGAAGAATACTGCATAAGTAATACAACCCCTGTTATTGCAAATGTTTCATATGAATAAACACAAATCGTAACAACATTTCAAAAAGGGCACATTTGTCACATAGAGATTCCAATGACCTTAAATCTATTATGTATAGACATTATAAATCATTATTACATGAGCATGAGGACATTTTACCTTCTACAGCATTTTATCAAAATTGGCCTATTAAATATATAAACATATGTTTCGCATGTGCTACTTCCGTCCACTTAATAAAACGACGTGGAATTATACGATAACTTCCTGTTAACGTCTATTAATGTCATTGCGTATACGTATTACTTGATAACAGAGATCTTCACTTATGCAGAAACTGGTACTCCAAAATGTCTTCTTCATCTGTAAATAATAAAAATATTTCATGTTCCAAAGTATATAATGTCATATATCTACTGCACTAAAAGGGCGCTATACACTTAAATACACATACATTCTGTTGCAATTATAATGTTTGTGCAATGATAATTCAAAAATATAATCTATCAAAAAAGTGTGTGTATAATAATAATAATAATAATAATAATAATAATAATAATAATAATAATAATACAAATGCAAACATATCAAATGCTAAACATCAATGGTGCAATAAATTTTATCTGTTTGTTCGTTTTTTTTTCTTTTCTTTTCTTTTCTTTTCTTTTCTTTTCTTTTCTATCGTTGAAAGGTACTCTCTGCCTCTCTGCAAATTCAGAATAATTGTTTTCTTTCGAAACGATTAAAGTCCATAATCAGACTACCTTTGCACGAGTAGCCAAACCTCGTAATCGTAATCATTCTATGCTCTTTAATGGAATCTAAAAGAAAATATTAAAATAAAACTACACTCACAAATATTATCTCTGGCATTGTTGTCCAAATTACTTGTCTGCGTGCGACATTCTTCGTGCATACGTCGCCCTGCATAAACCATCAGCGCAGCACAAGGCACAAAAAGGATTTTATTATGTCAAAGACATAATAATAATCCGTATGCATATAACAGCGGTCAGAAATTAAATCGAGTCGCTATCAATTTTCAAAATAAAAAGCAGACGCGACCTTTTATAGAACAGCAGAAGTGAAATAATAAAAATTAAACCAATGATATATGTCTGCGAACCACAAAATATATCAATAAAATACATCGCGTTTAAAGCAACGATATATGTGAGAAATGTTATCGACGATATGAAATTAGTTTGTAAGTTTATTAAAAGAACGAAACTCTTGAGGTGCTCAGACATACTATATATCGAACCTGTCGGCAACATAAAATATTTTTATATTTTACAATGATGTATAATGAGATAGTAGAATGATAATATTGGCGAAGAACTTTTGTAACTAGTTTTCACGATACATACATATAGATAGAGATGCATTATTTGTTAAATTCAAACGTTCAATTTCACTATGCAATTTTCCATACAAGTTACAGCGATGACAATTACCTTCATACCGTTATCAACTACCGTATTATCAATTCATGTATGAAATCTACCAACTTTTATATATATTCCACGTCATTGGTTATTATTCGGTAAGCAATTTTATATGTCTATATCTATCACATATATACAATACATATATAATGGTTCTCCAAAGTACGTCTATAAACAAGTTGCAAATATTTATAATTATTAACGTTTATCCAAATTAGATTAATAATTTATTTAATTAATATTAATGAAAATATTCTCATTTATAAATTATTTTACGACATAATCGAAATCCGAGCATAAAAATGAAATTTGAAAAATTGCATAGAGTTGACTTTACAAAATTGTTCTTCATATTATTGTGAAACAACAAATACATAAAATTTGCAATTATATATACTCGTATTCAGCAATTGAACGACGAATTCATAAATTTTAATAGAGAATATATTCTAAATACTATGCAGTGCATGAAAAAGAATCAGCCATAATATAATTTGAAAGTGAAAGTAAATTTTATATACAATATTTCGGTCCTAGGAGTATGCACAAAATCATATTTTCGATCATGTTGTTATTTTCTTTGTATAAATGCAAATGACATTTTATGTACTGAGAATATATAATAATTTAGGTTGTAATATTGTTTTGAAATAAAAGCGTACAATAAATAAATTTTACTTAACAATGAAAAAGAAAATGTAATCAAAAATTTTTTTTACAAAGTATAATTAATAAGTGCATACACCTGAAAAATACGTGTACAAGTTTTGTTGTTTCCTTGCACTTTTAACACAGATAAGATGGCACATTTAATACGAGAATAATGATTTAACCTTATATATATGTACACATTATCGAACCTTTCATGGTGTTACACCAAATAATACAGTTGCGAACAGCTTTTTTCTTTCAGATAATTTTAGATGTTTGGAATAAAATAAAAGCGTCCGTGTCACACATAATAGTAATAATAATAATAATAATAATAATAATAATAATAATAATAATAATAATAATAATAATAATAATAATAATAATAATAATTGTAATAATAATAATAATAATAATTGTAATAATAATAATTATAATAAAAATAGTAATAATAATAATAATAATAATAATAATAATAATAATAATAATAATAATAATAATGATCAAACGATGCATCAACTATTGCATAATGTGCCTTTATAAATTTGGCAAATGCCTGACTTTACACATTCTTCATCACATAAAGATTATTTAAGGCAACAGTTGGTGAATCGTTCAGTACATGGAATAGTACATTGTTGATTTTAAAGGAATAGTTGCCCCATTGTCGTAGACAGTCCTAAAATGCAATGAATGGAGAAATATTAATATTATTACAGACCATTTATTACATACAGGTACACATGCACTATACGCTATTAACACCTTACTTCAACATACATGTTTGTCAATAGTGTTATTGTTGTGATCATGCTTGTGCCTTATATTTTGTGCTATCATGCTTTTGCAAGTATAATTACATTAAGATTGAAGCAGAGTATATCACTGTGCATCTAATACGGAAGAAATATATATATATATATATATATATATATATATATATATATATTTTCAGTGTTAAATAAGTAATTCATACAAGTAATTTCATATTTTTATACACTACTACATCTAGTATTTAATATTATTGAAGATTATAATAATATTTCTATTTTTTTAAGAATAATTTTAAATGCACTGATATAGAAATAAGCCGTTTATATATACAAACGTACATATCGAATCGATTCTACTTATAGATAATCATAATTATACGAAGGAATAAATACCGACATAAACATGAGAGTATATCGTTCAGAAAGTTTTCAGCAAGAAATTGGCTTTAAACTGTACATAATATCTTTATGGATTATTAATAATAATGTAATAACGCCCAACAAAATGGCAATTATTTAATATATAAATCCAGCGTTAAGTTATATATATTACGATTATGCCAAGTTTTAATCTGCCGCACAAAAGTACATCTATCGTTTTAACTATGTAACTATACTTGTTTGTTATATATCTTCATTCGATCTACACGCAGTTTAGCCAAAAATAGCATGTCTGTCACAAATCTACCGTGTTCAAAAGCTGTACTTTGGAACTTATTTTTCTTTTTCTACTTCTTATTATTAATATTACTATTACTATTACTATTATTATTACTATTTCTATTACTAAAATATTATCGTTATTGTCGTTAATATCTTCGCTGCTTTGTCGTCGGTATAATTACTATCAATGTCAGTATTGTTATTCTATCCCTAAAAGATAAGTTTAATCTATTCATACCATTAATACTAGTACCAATATTATTTGACATAAAATTTTTAATAATTTGACTTACAAATAAAAAAAAGAATTGATAATTTAAATATCCTTTCGCATGACGGAGCGAAAATAATTTTATATTATACTTTCAATTTAATCTTATACTTGGTTGTATCGTTCAATTATTTGTTGAAAATATTTTAGACAATAGAACCAATAGAAAATTAACTTAAAGAATTAACATTATATAAAATTTGTTTTAAATTATTTTAATATTGTCAATGATATTATGATATTCTGTACTATTCCAAGATCGTTATTATATAAAGAGACATTAGTATTTACATTTACATTTACTTAATACATGCAAACATTGAAATAAAAATATGTTAAATAGATTTAAAATTAGAAATTTATTACACAGCACGGTGCGAACGAAATGCAAATTTGTATTAATACACACGAATAATACCAAAAATATTGCAGGCTATATATACCAAATTAATGTATGAATGCTATTATACTATCATGCAAGGAATGATATTGATCGTAACTACACTAATAGATAGATGTAGTAATTAGATTGTATATAACGTATTAACATGAATCGTAAAAAAATATCTTAAATCAATATCCAAAGTACAAGCCAGACAATGTAAAATTGTGTCTGTATATGTATGTACGTATGTATGTATGTATGTATGTATGTATGTATGTATGTATGTATGTATGTATGCATGTATGTATGCATGCATGTATGTATGTATGTATGTATGTATGTATGTATGTATGTATGTATGTATGTATGTATGTATGTATGTACGTACGTACGTATGAATGTGTACTGCGTGTGCGTACGTGTATGTGCACACACCACACACATCATGTACTTATTGTTATCTCATGTACATAAGATATCGCATAACATTCTATCATATCCTATATTCTCAGTCAGATTTATAAGTTATCTATTTACACGATACTAGCATCTACATAACATCGACAAAAAATTCACAAGGATTGCCCATCGCAATACGAAATGACTGTCTACTACCAGATAAGTCTTGTTGATTTTGTTGAGTTCCCGAACCAGTTCCTGTCTGTACAGATTGCTCAGAGCCACTGGACCGACTATGGCTTCCGTTTGACCTTTTACCATTCGAACCATTCCCATTACCAGAATTCTTACTTGGCATACTTGGCACAGATGGGATATGTAATTCCGATTCGGATGCCGAAGAACAAGACTTCAGGTCGTGGATAGGTTCCTTACAAATATGTTCGCTACCTGCACTGCTACCACCTAATAAATCGATGAATGGCCGTATATAATCGGCACAGTGAGATCTTTCCACATGTATGGCGTACGATACAACGCGATCGTATGTAAAACAAAATCTTATAAGCGTATAAATGACAAATTATGAATCGATAATATTCCTTACCTGAACCGCTATGAACACTTTCCTCTCTATGATATCCATATACAGTTGGTTCGTTAGTAAAATTAAATGGCATCGGACTGTAACCAGTCGCAGAATGAGGTGCGTACGTCCCTGAGTAAGGCATGTCCCAAGCGTTAGGAGGCGGTAAAGGTCCAACCGTGTCACAGTCTAATTTCATGCTGCTCATGGCAGAACACAGATCACCAAATATATAATAACATTGTTCAGAAAACGTGATCTTATTCACAGTATGTCTGATGAATCCAGCTTTTAGCATTAATGATGCGTATTTTCTAGCTTCACGACGATCAATAATTCCATCTACATGTGTACTAAGCCAATCAACGACATCTGCCCCAATAAATGCGTTTGGAATTGTAATTTTAAGCCACATGCGATCACGAATTTCCAAACCCGAGTCAGGACGTGCCATGGCACGTACTATTGTTGGCATATCTGTATTAATGGTAAGGTGAAGTTCCTCTAGTGGTCCTATTCGATAAAAAATTATAACAATTATTAAATACGATTAAATATTGTCTTGCCATTGAAAACATAGTAGAACTTACGTTCTGTATCCGGTAGAGTACTTGCAAGACTACTAGATGTAGATGTTAATGTCGTTGCGCTTGGTGGACGAGGTGGGAAACCTTCGCCTCGTATAGCCGCTGTATGTGCCACCCATGCACCCGGATCTATAGGACGCACCGGTTCTGTTCTTGGTATGGTAAAATAACCTTTTGGATTTGGATCCCAACATTTTGCGACGACTAACTTGATAGGTCTATACCAAAATAAATAAATAAATAAATAAATAAAACAGAAATTTATATCCTTATTGTAAGAATATGCGAATGAAGGATTTATCAATCTTTATTCTTTTTTAAAGAAAAACATACTCTTTCTTCGAATACTTTTTGATTACAAATTACACATCTACAAACAGATGTAATATATTTAAGATAAATAATCTCCCCCCCCCCTCTCTCTCTCTCTCTTACCCTGGTTTTTGCACAACTTCGCGTAGAACTCTTACTGCCTCGTCGTTTGACATGTTCTCAAAATTAATATCGTTAACTTGAAGAATCATGTCACCAGGTTCTATTCGGCCATCTAAAGCTACAGCTCCCCTATATAAATTACAAAAATTTATATTTCCGTGGAAAAATTAATCAACAAATAGAAATGCTGCGAATTAAACTATCTTATCGATTAATGTAATTCAATAAAACACAAATTTTCAAAATGTTTGAAATAGATTTCTTGCAATAATCAAGATAATTTCTAATACATTGTACGTTAAAAAAAATATAAAAAAATATCTAAGTAAAAACAATTGAGATAATAAGAGTACTAATTTCATCCAATGGCAAAATATTTTCTTCTATTTGCTGAACAATAAATTTATTGTGTTTCGGATAGGACAAAAATATATTTGTAAATAAATAAGACTCCAACCTACATTCGGATATATACATATAAATATATAAGTTCCTGTGTGCGTGCGTGCGTGCGTGCGCGCGTGTGTGTGTGTATTAAAAAATTTCATGATATTGGGCCCTCTGTTCTCGCATGAATAATACAGAGAATTATATAATAATTTGTGCATATAAATTTCTGTATAATAATGCATAACGATAAGCATGTATTTAATGATAGTGCATACACACACGCGCGTGCGTACGTACGTATATGAGGATTTAATATAGAGAATAATTTCATTAAATAACAATTTAATAAGTCAATAATCATACCCTTTCATTATAGATCCAACATAAATTCCTCCGTCTCCACCCTTGTTACTTTGTCCGACGATACTTATTCCAAGGAAATTGACAGTGTCCATATTTAATGAGACCGTTATGATATTTAAAGACATTGTGCTATCTGTGATACTGCTAAATGAAGATGTTCGAGACATAGGAGGTAATCTGTGTCTTCTTCTTCTTTGAGGTCTACGTCGATCTAATATGAAGAAAATAAATATGAAAATATAGGTAAAAAAATATTGGAAAGTAATCGAGACGGAACTAAAAATAAATAACAGAAGCTTGGATTAAAATGTAAATGATATTACATATTAACCTAAAGTTGCTCTGTCAACCGCACTACTCATATTAGTATGACGACCTGTTGTAGATGTAATACGACTACTTGCATCATCGTCCGATTCTAAAAACGTTGTCGTTTCTAGATCCGAGCTCAATATGGAGGCTGTTTCGTATCCATGACCGGAGCGATGTTTAGAGTGGCCATTTATTCGCAATCCTGTACGCACAATATAAAAATATATTAATCAATATGTTTTCTTATACCGAATAACATTCTTATTAATTTATGTCGCTATACACACGAACCATTATATTTGTTATATTTCTCGTATTTGTCCGTATGATGTCTCGAACTTTTATGTAAATGGTGTCCTTGTCTGCTACTTATAATACTTTCGGTTTCCGTCAACGTATCATCGTGCGAAAGCGGCGGCGGACCACGATTCGTATGTCCAGGCGTTACGTGATCAACCCGGTCGTGCTTCGCGTCGCTATGCGCCACGGAATCGGTACAATGCGAAACGCCATCCGATACATTACTGCCTTCGGCGGACACCAACTGTTTAAAATAAACATTAATGCTTTAAGATTCTATGTTATACGCATCAAATCTCGTACTTATATATATATATATATATATGTTTTATAAAGATATATATCTTTTGGGGGAATACCCGTCGGTTCTATGATAAGACGTCAATATTCATACGCATTGAAAATATTCTTATAAATCTTTATACCATATAATATTATTTCTCTTTCAAGAACTTACCATTTGCCGCACGAAAATCGAGGAATATAATAAATACTAACATCGAACGATTCTTCAGAAAAAGTCAATAAATAATGAAATAACATTTGCGATATATATCGTACTCGAGTATATTTAATTCATATTTAGTTTAAGCTCTCGAGTATGTACTCGTATGGATATTACATACGCGCGTCTCTAAGATATTTTGGTGTATATTATCATATAGACATGATCGATGTAATTGTAAGTAACAATTGTAAGAAAAAAAAAAAAGTATCTTACCCACGAGACCACTCGTCCGTTGAAGCACGGAAGATGCGCATCGTCGTCTACAATCTCTTCTTTCACAACTCTATTAGAAAAATAAGATAGAGAGGAAGATTAAAATATAATAATTTACCACACTCGCACGCAGTATATAAATAAGTATAGTAAATAATTATCTTTTGATCGAGATCAAAGGGCTAATCATCGGAACGAATTTACTATTGAAATAAACGGCGAGAGAGATAAAATCTATAATGATTTTCCCCATAAAAAGAAAAGAAGAAAAAAAAAAAAAAAAGGAGTCGAATAAATGAGCGCGGCGAGGAAAAACAAGTATCGTACGTATCGTATATATCTAGAAAAGATTCGATCTTGAAGCAACACACAGCGCGTATCGTTCTAATGCCTTGACATTTATCTCGAAACTATAAAAAAAAAAAATATGATATAACGTTTTCAACGTGACGGTCGAAATATGTAAACGTTTTATATTGATTTAAATTTGATTCTACCAAACATGTTTATATATCAATTGGACACCAACCCGAAGTCATCGTCCATTGATTTGAAGAAATACTTGTAATTCGGTCGGTTGAGGACATTTTTAAAATCTGCCAAAGTCACCCTCTCCGGTGATATAGTAAGCTTCACCAAATAAGGTGTTTCTTCGTCGTCGATATGGTAAATAATTTTGGTTTCCTCCATGATCGTGAAATAAATAATTGTACGTTGGTTCGATAGAAAAACTTGTATCAGTCAGGCCCCCACTAACACGAGCAATTGTCTCAAACCAATATGGCGCGTTGCAGTTCGAGCCAAAGCCCTCACGCGCACCGAGTTTTTTAGTAGCATGTAGTCATGAAATAGACACCAAACACCATTGATTAATATCGATTCCAATATACGAATGAGTCAGAAAAATTTATTCGTTATTATTCCAAAAATTCGTTCCCTTTCGTCCATTCATATCTTTCTTATCCTTCGAATAAATGTCAACACTCCTGCCGACGTAATCGCTACAGCTACTACAGCGGACCTTCCATTGCGCCCCCACCTCGCTCTACTACCCAGCTCTACCCAGCTCTACCGACTGTCACGTTCGAGAAAATCCGCCGATGGTGCTACGATCGTCTCTGTCTTCTATTTTCTCGTCCATCGCGACCATCGCGGCCATCCATCGACGAGGGATACGAAATAATTCAGATATTAATTATTATATCCTTTTTTCTTTTCTTACGGATTTTGTTTTTTTTTTTTTTTTTTTTTTTATTAATCTTTTAACGTCGGCTTAAATTGTGTTTTCGTATAGCAACGACAACTTGGAAACTTCTTCCTTCTCTATCGTACGATACTTACTATAAAATATCGTTAACTTGTTTACTTCGAATCAATAAAACATGGAAATCCTTATTTCCATTAGGGATTTTGGTGTTGCGGTTACCCTGACTCTCGCTAATATCGATGATGATACCACTTCGTACTATCGAATCTACGTTGTTTAATAAGTGATCGTATATGCGCATTCGCGCGTTCGAACGAATCAACTTTGATATTCGGTTACTTAATTTCTACGAGTGGAACGAGTGGAACGAGTGCCCAGAACGCCGAACAAAAGTAACTCTCGAAATGGATACGGCGAATTATCCGAGGGAAACATATTCGTCGATAGTTGAATTCGACGAGTATTGAAATACGACCAACGATGATTTAAACGTCGACGAATTAATGTCTTTATCTTCGTCGAACGGTTCGAGAAATCGCCGGGTGGCGTTAGCGCCCCTACGACGTGGTTTCTCCATTCGCCAGTGTGTTCAGTTACGTCTCTTACGATAGCGCCTGCTATCCACGATTGTACGGAAGATGCGTATTTTGAGCGAAAAGATTTAATAAGGGCGCGAAATTCATACGAAATATATATATATATATATATATCTACCAGATATTTTTCTCTTTCTTTCTTTTACTTTTTATTTTTACCGAATATTATACAAAATTATTTATATCGGTTACTATTTTCGAGCGATCCTAGACACATCCTTCTAATATATTTTACTTAAAGTACGAAACGAAAAGGGAATTAACATTTATAATCGCATAATAAAGACGAATCTTAGATTTATTTTACGTTCGTATAGGCGTTTAGAATCGAGCTATTCCTTATAACGTCTGCTGTTCGGCCTATCATTTTTCTGCAATATATAATCGTTATAATATATAGATATTTAATTTTTAAGAATATAAAAATTGTATACAAATATATAATCTTTTACCGATAATTATCTGAAAATCCATATAATAACTGGCGGGTTGTATTACGTTAGAAGTCCATACCATACACTGTACCGTCAAAAGTCTATTCGCTGCAAAATATTTTATTACATATTAGAAATTATCTTTTCCTAATATTCTTATATCCGACGACGTTATCGCGATACGTCAATACAAATTTGATCGTTCCGCATCGAATTTACGATATTAAAAGTAACGTTACGTGTAAGATTCTTAAATTTGATAGCGACGACAGGAGATACGTAATCTTTTTGTCCCCTAAATGGAAAATATTCAACGGGGAAGCCAGGATTAGGAATGTAATCAATTTTTCCGACATGTTCCTTGTCTATATTGTCTGCTCCGTTGCAAGATAACCAAACGTAGGCCTATTTTTTAAATGCATAACGTAACGCACGCGTATAATTAAATTATTCATATACCAACTTCATTAAATGGATCTTAAAGGACGTACCTTATCCGATTTCTTAATGATCTTTTGCAAAAAATTTGGCATACTATTTGGTAATACGGAAGATCGATTGTAATAACGCGGAATCCAACCGAGTCTCTAAAATGCACGATATCGAGCTCCGATGAGTACAAAGTACATAAATATGATAAATTGCATGAAATAATCGTAAAGATTGATTTTGTAATCGATATTCAATGAAACGGTAAAGACAGCGTGTAAATGAACTTACTTTATTGAATTTAATTAGAACGCAAGGCTGAATCGGTATCGTATATCCATAAGGAGCTTTTCCGCAAGTACCGAGCCTTTTTACATCGAAGAAACAGGGCTTTAATTTACTACTATACGGTCTCAATTGACCCTCATCATCGCATTTTAATTCTCGTTGCGAGCTATTCATCGAGTAATCTTTGCAACGTGGTTTTTCGTTAATATTTTATGCGTTTTATTTGTCCAAAACTATATATGCGTTCGCGTGTGCGCCCACGCGCACGCACACACAACAAATCCTGCGTACATTACGTACCTTTAAGAAAGTCCGTTAAAGCTTCGACGTATCGTTTGGAACGAGCATTTTTATTTCTTTCGCTTATCCAAATGATTGGCGAAGTGAGCGGTAATGGTATGTTCGGTTTGTAACCGATTCCTGTGAAAAATGTTAAGAAATAAAATATAAAGGAACGATAAATGAGAAAGAAGAATAAAATTGATAGACGAGTAACCTGGATTTTCGATGATCAAAGACGTCGGTAATAAACGAAGATCTAACAAATTTCTAACATCGAGCAAACCACTGTACGTAAAGAACGGTTTTTTTAAACCCTTTATATATAAAAGGCTCAAGTGCATTTGCAATGCAAATATCGAAACGAGGACGCCAAAAAAGAAAAAGTAAAAGATGACCACATCGCCTGTTTCATTTACACGGATAAATAATATTATCATTTCTATATCACAAAATATCCATATACGTAACAAGTATTATATACATAATTATTAATTTCTGAGAAACTGTAAAGAGAGGGAGGGGTGGGGGGGAGAGAGAGAGAGAGAGGGAGGGAGGGACAAATAAGTTCGCGCTCCGTTGTGCGTCCGTTGAGATTATTTACACAAATAATTTGAGTGAAATAATATCAGTAATTGAAAAAAGAAAAGTACACAAATAGATTATATTTTTACCCCACTCTTTCGCGGTTCTGTCGAAAAATGTCTTTTTTTCGTCGTTCCAAATAAACCTCAAGAAATTTTTAGCCGGCCCCAAATCCGGTTGTGGTCTTCTTTTCTTATAATAAACTTCATCGTGCAAAATAATCATTTGCAAATACTTTTATATTTTTCGCGATTATCGTACTCGTTATAATTATATATAATGCTTGTAAATGTGTGGCGATTATGCATATGAATTGAATCGCGGTCATTATTATATCGATATATACATATATATGTATGCGCGTGTATATATATATATATATATATATATATATATATATATATATGAACCCTTCAATATTTGAACGATAGTTTTGTTGAAGAAGGGATTTTTGTTTTTTGAATAATAGAAAGATACTTTTGATAACGATTTCACGAGTTTTTTTATGTCCAAGAGAGGAGCGCGAATACGCGAAGAAAAAGAGTCGGAGAAATCTCGGGATAGAAAATCCAATAAAAAGATGCGAATACGTGTATTTTTTACACGAGCCAATAGCAACGCGTAGAGAAAAAGTTGAATGGTCGTAAGTTTGTTTATTGTAAAGCGCCCGAAGAATGGATTTCCCTTAATGCTCGATTGAAAATGAGCACATCGGCCAGTCAGCTGACCCGTCTTGTGATAGCAGCCACCAGCTTCTACCAGTCGTATCGGGTGTATTCGCTTTATGAAACGCTGAACGTTCTTGTAAGTTTTCCCATTGTTACTCGATTTTATTTCTATTATTTTCTATTCTTTTGCCATTCCTTCTATAAATTGAAATATATTTAATAACCGTATAACTATCGATATTAAAAGGTTTATATGTTTGTGGAAAATCCGTTCGCCCACTATCGATCGATTTACGTTCCCTTACATCTCTTCGAATTCGACGTTTAATTATTATACGCTGCCGTATGTTATTGATAATTGTACAACCTGTAAACGCACGCATTTATACCCGCCTGCATTCAATTAAACGCATTTATATATCGTGCTTGTCATTATACGATCGGTAAATTGGCCTATTGCTATTTGAAATCATTCGGCTAGTGTTAAGTCCAGGGCTACGCCTCTTTTTCGAACAGTCTGCTCTCACGTGAGTTTTCGAAAGATAATCTCTGATCAATTAATTCTTTGCTACTTCCTATTACGTTGCAACGATTATTTTATATAATATGAAATAATAGTCAACGATAATATTACGTGCGAAACGGTTTCTTTTTTTTCTTTTTTTTTTTTTTTTTTTTTTTCTTTTTTTTCTTCTTCCATTTTATTTTTTATATTAAAACGCAAATCTCTCAATGAATGATAATTAAGATATATTTCGGTTATGTCATTGCTGTCAAATCTATAGATTTTTAACAAATATCCCAAGATTAAGCAAATATAATTTCGAATGTTGCTGTTTCGTCGTTCGTTTTTCGTTTTTCATCGAAATATTAAAAATTTCTTTCTCTTTATTTAATTATCCTTGTAATAAATATTACATTTATATTTTTTATTTTTCAGTTTACTACAAGACATTCCATAATTTTCTTACAGGTAGATATCGCTTAAATATATAAATACGTGTACGCAATGACGAGCCACGGGCTGTCAAAAGTTGGACAGGAGGAGAAGGAATCTAAATTTGGATATGTCTATGCCGTTTCCGGGCCTGGTCAGTTTATCTTCCGATTTCTTCTTTTCTTATAATAGAACGAATGACAAATTGCAAAAAATATAAAATATTAAAAATAACAAAAAATTTATTTATCTTTAGTCGTTACCGCGGAGAAAATGTCTGGCTCCGCTATGTACGAATTAGTTAGAGTCGGGTATTACGAGCTGGTAGGAGAAATCATTCGTTTGGAAGGAGACATGGCTACCATTCAGGTATCCTTCATCCCATATATTTTAATAAATTTTATCGAGCAATTAAATTTCTTTACATTCGTTCAATCACCCTATATCATATTTATAATAGGTATACGAAGAAACCAGCGGCGTTACCGTAGGCGACCCTGTACTTCGAACCGGGAAACCATTGTCCGTAGAATTGGGTCCTGGAATATTGGGCAGTATTTTCGATGGTATACAGCGTCCATTAAAGGATATTAACGAACTTACCAATTCCATTTATATACCAAAGGGTATCAATGTACCTTGTTTGTCGCGTACCGCGTCTTGGGAGTTTAACCCCTCGAATATAAAAAATGGCAGCCATATAACCGGCGGTGATCTATACGGTATAGTTTACGAAAATACCTTAGTGAAGCATAGAATGATTTTACCTCCAAAGAGCAAGGGCACCGTCACTTACATCGCGCCGAATGGAAATTATACGGTCGACGTGAGTAACAAGCATTTTTTTCCTCTTTTATATATTATATGTAAGGGCTAAGGGGATCATCCTATTCCATGGAAGATGAGCATTAATGGAATATTTAATCTAAACTTGACAATTTCATCCTCGCTACGTCGAGCATTGAGATCTCTATTCGTCGCTTTGCAGGATGTCGTATTGGAGACGGAATTTGACGGCGAGAGGCAAAAGTATACTATGCTTCAGGTAAAAATGCTCGATGATTATTTATTTTGAAGATGTATTCCTATACGTCCTGTAAGTCCGTTTGAATCCGTTCGATAAATTTCTTCTTAATTCGAAAGGTATGGCCGGTACGTCAACCACGCCCAGTTACGGAAAAATTGCCGGCTAATCATCCGTTACTTACCGGACAACGCGTATTGGATTCCCTTTTTCCGTAAGACAATATATATAAACTGTTTCGTAACTGTCATCGTCGAAGGGCATAGAATTCTTTTTAACTATTCTATGATTCTAGGATCGATCGAAATTATTATTTCTCGTTGATTCAAATTTATTTTTATCGGTAGGTGCGTACAAGGAGGAACAACAGCTATTCCTGGAGCTTTTGGATGTGGAAAAACAGTAATTTCTCAAGCTTTGTCGAAATATTCCAACTCTGACGTTATCATATATGTAGGATGTGGCGAGCGTGGTAATGAGATGTCCGAGGTACTACGTGATTTTCCCGAATTAACCGTCGAAATCGATGGCGTTACCGAATCCATCATGAAACGTACAGCTCTGGTAGCTAACACTTCCAACATGCCTGTAGCTGCTCGAGAGGCTTCTATTTATACCGGTATACAAAATTCATACCGGACAATAATTGTTTTATCGTCTTAACTTATCGAGAATGCGTCGTCACGTAAACAATTTTTCTATATTTCTAGGTATCACTTTGTCCGAATACTTCAGGGATATGGGCTACAATGTTTCGATGATGGCAGATTCTACTTCTCGATGGGCAGAAGCGTTGCGTGAAAT
This sequence comes from Dolichovespula sylvestris, assembly GCA_918808275.2. NCBI lineage: Eukaryota > Metazoa > Arthropoda > Insecta > Hymenoptera > Vespidae > Dolichovespula > Dolichovespula sylvestris. The sequence continues at coordinate 10,981,750 of OU964964.1, forward strand.
TTCTGGCCGTTTGGCTGAAATGCCCGCGGATTCTGGTTATCCTGCTTATCTTGGAGCCAGATTAGCCAGCTTTTACGAGCGTGCAGGAAGGTACTACTGGCCGCTTATTATACTTGCGTCACGTGGAGAGCATATGAATATATATAAAATCCAAATTGTTCAAAATCGACGATATAGATATTTATTATACTCTATTTTGCAGAGTAAAGTGCTTAGGAAATCCAGATAGGGAAGGATCAGTTAGTATCGTCGGTGCCGTGTCTCCACCGGGTGGTGATTTCTCAGATCCTGTAACTAGCGCTACCCTCGGTATAGTACAGGTAATATCGCGTAGAAACTTTATTTGCCATTTTTTTCCTTTTTTCCCTTTTTCCTTTTGTTTTTTTTTTTTTTTTTTTTTTTTCCTACCGAGTCCTTATAAATTATTAATTTGTTGTAAAATATTACGCGTCGTGCGCGCCCGCCGTTGCATTAGGTCTTCTGGGGATTGGATAAGAAACTCGCACAACGAAAACATTTTCCATCGATTAATTGGCTCATATCGTACAGTAAGTATTTGCGTGCCTTGGACGATTTCTATGACAAGAACTTCCCAGAATTTGTACCGTTGAGAACGAAGGTAAAAGAAATTTTACAAGAGGAAGAGGATCTGTCCGAGATCGTGCAGCTGGTCGGTAAAGCTTCCCTCGCGGAAACAGATAAGATTACGTTAGAAGTAGCGAAACTTTTGAAAGACGATTTCCTCCAACAAAACAGGTTAGTCCGGTATCCTGAAATAATTCTATGCATATCGTTACTTTCTATATGTGGACTTACTTAAGTATATCTTTTTTCATAGCTACTCCCCGTACGATCGTTTCTGTCCATTTTACAAAACCGTAGGAATGTTAAGAAACATGATTGCATTTTATGATATGGCAAGGCACGCGGTAGAATCTACTGCCCAATCGGACAATAAAATTACATGGAATGTAATTCGCGACAGTATGGGAAATATTCTTTATCAACTGAGCTCGATGAAATTTAAGGTAAATACGATTTTATTATTGTCCCTTCTATACGCCGTTCACACAACGTTTACACGTATACGGGGTCACTAATGTAATACAACAAATTATCTCGGGCGTTCAATTATAAAAATTAATACGTATTATCGCGTCACGTTATGTATTTTACAGGACCCCGTCAAGGATGGAGAAGCTAAGATAAGAGCTGATTTCGATCAGTTACACGAAGATATCCAACAGGCATTTAGAAATTTAGAAGATTAATTTGTTACGAAATTATCGATGCAATGATTATCATATGCAATGTTGTCACTTGCGACAACGTTGGATGATCACTTTCATTTTTAGATAGTTTGCGATCAAAGAATATCCCGGTTTAATTTAAAGGAACAAGGATAGCAAAACCGAAAAGCGAGAGGAAAGAAAAGAAGAAAGTATTAAAAATACCTCGGTTAAATCGGTTATTATTCTTTTCGCGATAACATAAATTATACTTTCACGAAGTAGCAATATATATATATATATATATATATATATATATATATATATATATATATATATATATATATACGTGTAATGCATTAAATTTACGCCTCTGTTTGCTGTATAACGGGATGATTGATATAATGCTGCACCTATATACTACTACCAGTGCATATAAATACGCCTGAGACAATAAAGCGCGGGATGTTCTTGGATACCTCTCTCTCTGTTGTGTCACTTGGAAAATAACTTTATTATTCTATTACTTGCAACATTACTTGTGATAGAATCGCTTGTAATTAGGAAATTATATAAAATTATAAGAGAAGATGTCAGTTTGCAATGAATTCTTTTATCGCTTCCGTCTTCTATGCATTTGTATAATACACATGTGAAAATGTCGCGTGAAATGTTTCCTGGATATAATAGAACGCAATGATAAAATATAAAAGGAGACCTATTATATCTGATAGAGTTTGAATCTATGGGTGAAGATAAAGAATATGATACATCAATATTTTTCACTGAATTAAAAAAAAAAAAAGAAAAAGAAAAAAAAACCCGCTTTATGCCGTTAAACGACGTTAATTCGGTGCGAGAAAGGCATGTTACCATTAGCTGTAATGTTATAATTCTCTTATGTCGTTAGAAGAGGAAGATCTTTTTTCGAGCATAGAATCATTGCTGTAGAACGCAAAGTGAAAAATTATACTATATTTGTTGTTTCAGTAACACGTTTGACGTTAATTCTATTGTACAATATGTAAAAAGTAAATAAAAGTCATAAATAAAAGGAATATCTTTACCAAACGGTTGTATTTTAAAGAAGGACAAACAATTGAGAGATCGCTTTTATCGGATTACTTTAATGATGTCACAACGATCAATAATAATAATTATTTAACAATGCAGTATACTATGTACATTAACGAGATATATTACAATTATTTACTGCCTAATTAAAGTTTAGACGTGTTCATTTACTACGTATGTGCAAATATCACATTGTCGTTTATACGAACGTAAAAGTATAATTAATACATCATTTTACATCCCATTATATAGTTTCTTCTATATTCCATAATATTTCACGCGTTATCTCGTGAATATGAACAGAAGTATTAAAAATAAAATATATCCAATAATATTCTCAAATATTTGATCATTGCGTATTTGCAGCTGTTAATATACTAGTAATTATTGAAATTCCATCTCTACGACGATAGTCAAATAGTCAGCCTATAATAATTTCCTCGGTAACGAATGCATTATTAAATGTATCTGAACACTTCGAAATAATTACCACTGTGAAAAATCTACCATAAAGTTATTATGTGTGAGATATTACGACCGATTAAACTTGGGCCAATTTATTGATTTAAATATAATAAATTCAAACGCGATGGTGATAATATAAATAAGCGATATATTTATAAACATGAAACACAATAGTAACATGTTTACCTTGGTGGTAAATTTGGTTGCAGGTTTAAAAATATACAATATCAAATGAAATACATAACTCGAACTCTAATTATACAAATCTGCTTTGTTTATGATAAAAGAACTTTTTTTTTCACCCGTTATATAGATCGAGAAGCAACATACAATTTTACAATATATATATATATATATATATATATATATATATATATATATATATATATATATATTTTATATATATATATATATATAAAACTTGACTGTATAAACTAAACGTTTTAATCCTGTCTTTGGATTAGAAGAAATCTTTTCATATATTAAAATATTGCATCGTGTTTTCATAGCATCGACAATGCTATCTCTCTCGCACGCGCGCACACACGCGCGCGTGCTCACACACACATACACACACACACAAGCGCGCGCACGCGCGCGCGACAGTCGCACATCATATACACTCTTACGCACATTCATAAATTTCGATCATTCTTATTATTTTCAAAATCCTAATTAAATGATAATTAAAATAACAATTATTATAGCGCAACTTATATAGACATTGCTCGAATAACAATATTAACAAAGTATACTTTAAACCACAGCATTTAAAATGCAATTTGCATATCAAAGATGGTAATAATTATAAAAGGTTGTTCATGATTATTTATTAGGATATTCTAATTCATCTAATCGTAAGTAAATATTTAATCAGATTCTGATTGACCCTAAAATCATCGAATTTACTACAAGTTGATGTCGGTTTAGAAAACAGCAAACAGTAAAATTAAAAAAAAAAAGAGATGGGAGGAGAGAGTGAGAGAGAGAGAGAGAGAGAGAGAGAGAGAGAGAGAGAGAGAGAGAGAGAGAGAGAGAGAGAGAGAGAGAGAGAGAGAGAGACAAAGTAGACATTTCTAACTCTTACATGGCGGCTAATATTTACATGCGACACTCTAATTCAAAATTACGAACTCAAATGGACATCGGTACTTGTCCCCGAAGACGAAGACAACTGTGTCCGAAGTTGAAGGTTTTCGCGCTTTAACTGCGAAATGAGCTGTTTCAAGGCGGTTATTTCCTGTCTTAATTTTTCATTATCTCTTAAACATTGACCCAAGCCCTGATTCGCAGCACGTAATTCACCTATGTACTCGCAGGCCTTCGCTAAAATCCCTCCTTTGCTCTAACGAGCAAATCAAAAAAGAACGTTCGTTATTTCGCCATAATGCAAAAAATATATTACCATATATACTAATGGATCGACGTATATCTATCCAATCTATTGTCCAATTACCTGCGTTTCATAGTTTGCCTTTCCTTCTCCGCCGTTACCACCGCCTCCGCCAGTATTGGTGGTGGCATTACATTCCGGTATTATTTTTCCCAATTTTGCGATCCAATTATTAATTTTATCTCTACGCCGACGTTCAACTTCATTGTGCGTTGCTCTTCTTCTATCATCTCTCTGAAATATGATTTCCATTTGTCCTCTGTTTAAAAGATAACAATTAGAACTTGATTCGATTTAAATACCTTTTTTAAACCGGCGTTACAATTTCTTGGGGTTTCTATTTGAAGAGCAGTAGTCCTTGGAACTAACGATCTAGACGTTTGAGCGGTAGTGAAAACATCATTAGCATTGCCAATGACATAAAACTGTCCGTTCAAAGGAGACGTCAAAACTTGTACGGTATTGCTTCCTGGTTGTCCTACAGGTAGTTCTATTTCATTACCGCTGGACGTACCATTTACTTGTACCACTCTATAAGCTAGCGCTTCCTGATATCGCATTCCATCGTCTCCGACTGCTTCTGCTGATATATAATCGTATACCGAATATATACATATACTTGTATATATACATATACGTGTATATATATATATATATATATATATATATATATACATACATGTATATATATATAGAAAGAGAGAGAGAGAGAGAGAGAGAGAGAGAGAGAGAGAGAGAGATCGTACGGGTACTTATTAAAGTTATCCATCTAATATATCCCCAATGTTAGAATTTCAAGTAATGTTAAAGCTCACTCCTTAAATATCATAAATTATAATAATCTATAGTGTCTGTATGAGAAAGGCAGGATATTAAATATATAGTACCCTTTTACCTTCGCAATCAACAATCTCTGCTTCTTCAATAACAATTCCTGTTCCAGATTCATCCTTTGTTCCAACGGTGCTGAAAACAAAATGCTTTATCTGAAATACGTTCGTATAAAATATCATTGCAGTTACAACTATGCCTATTACTTCCACGACTCCTGTCGTCCTACGGCTGTAAGTGCGCACCGTGCACTATCTGGTGACCTTGACGAAACCTCAGGCGGAACAGGAGGAATATGTGTTTTCATCATTAACCAGCCGATAGTTAATATAAACGCTACCTGACATCCTGTTGTTGAAGGTGTTGATCCAAAATGTCCATATTTTCCACCAAAAATGTTTGAATTTGCCAAAATTCACGTGAGCTGGTCACGGGACGCGGCAACGAGGTCATGTGGTGCACAAGATGGCGATTTTCGACTTGTGCACCATCTATCGCTATTGCAACCCGAAAACGAACAAGTTATCTACGCAGTACCGTTAGAGTTCTTTTTACAAAATTTTTTACGCTTCATGTTCCTATCCTATATCGTATTTCTATGCAACAATGTCGTCGAATAGAATTCGATTTAATTGGAAATTGCGACACGCTTGCATGCAAAATTAATTTCTTCTGAATTATAACAACGAGGCGAGGCAATCTTAATTGTCAGTTTCGATAATAAGATATATTACTCAATTTTATTACGATAAATTAACATTGGTGAATATTTCAATGCGATATATTGCATGTTTAAAATCATTTTATAATAGATATATGTATATTTAAGTACCGCATATATCTGGGTAAATTGACGTAATTTCGTACGCTCGATGCGTTATAGGTCGATAGTGTGTTTTCATGCGAAACAAAATCGTATGAGAATATTAATCCATCATCAATAAAAATATCATAGGAAATGATGTGGAAAAGAAAGAAAACGAGATCTTCCTAGCAAAACGATACGTTCAATCGTATTAATCGGTTATTAGAAAGGATCGAATTATAGTCGGTACTCGATGAAAAACCGTATTTCTAACTTGTACCAGAAATTCAAAAATTACAAGTTTGCCGCCCTTTCTGTTTAATCCCTAGAACGAGAACGTCATGCAAGATACAATGAAACATTTTTGTTGGCGTACTGATAGATGTGACAGTCGAGTGGTCGAGTGCTCGCGAGTGGGTGGGTGGTGGTGAGTGCAAATAAGACAATAAGAAAACGTAATATATATACTTGAAACGCGTCAAGTAGTATCTCGTCGGAGCTATGTTTTTAATAAATACGAAGGACGATAAGAGCGACTGAAATTGTTTTATGATGAAAATTATTATTATCCCCTATTGACGTATAGTCGTAACTATGATGCTCACGACCACTTTATTTCTTTTTATTTTATGTAATATCAAACAAGGTCAATTTGTATCCGTACATCCTAAATTATTGGTGGTATCATATGATGCTTTTAGGTATGAGGCTTTGTATACGTACGCAAACGCACTCACCATATTCGCCACGTTGACAGTACGTTTGAAGATTATTTTTATAATTTTTTTTTTTTTTTCCAGATACGATTACTTTAATAGAAATGTTACCCCTTTTATGAATAAGTTGAGGAACGAAGGCACCCATGCCGATTATATGATGAATATTTTTGTTACTAAAACTTTTCCAAATCATCATACAATGGCAACCGGATTGTATGCAGAAACTCATGGTGTCGTGGACAACGAAGTTTACGATCCGGTGTCTCGCAACATTACCAAATATTCCTCTAAACTTTATCATTACGACAATAGGATTTTACCCATTTGGACGGTTAATGAAAAAAATACGGGAAGACATAGCGGTACAATGATGTGGCCTGGTAGTATATTTGAATACGGTGGCACAACTCCTGCTTATGCACAAGTATACTTTTTCTTATTACGTATATAATATCAAGTATCCCATATTGACGAGTATAACGTATTTTGTAAGTTGTATATTAGAAATTATTAAATATTATCATTTTTCAAGGCTTTTAACGATACCGTTAATTGGGAAGAGAGGGTAGATACATTGATATCTTGGTTCGTACACCCCACAACGCCAATAAATTTAGGAATATTGTATATAGAAGAACCAGATTATCACGGTCATTTCATTGGAATAAACAATTATTCCTTTAATAAAATTCTTGAAAAGTTAGATCATATTACAAAATACTTACATATCAAATTGGAGCAATACGGTTTAAATGATGTTAACGTTATCCACTTAAGCGATCATGGGATGGCGACCGTTACAATGGACAGAATAATAGACTTGAATAAGTACATTAACAGTACCGATTATACTTTCGTAGGAACATCGCCGGGTTTACATATTTATCCAAATACAGGTAAGTTTTTTTTTACATTTTTAAGTCGCTTAGTTAATTACACGAATTACGTTTTTCATTTCAACCGATTATATTTATTCAGGAAAAGAAGAGTTAATATATCAAAACCTGAAATTTGCCGCGGAAGAAACAATGAATTTCAAAGTTTACAGAAAAGACGAAATTCCAGAAAAATATCATTACGGTAATAACAAACGCGTTGGCCCTATTTTTGTTATAGCAAACGTGGGATACGCGTTCCAGAATCTTAACGACACTATTCAGTTTTATAAGAAGAAGTTTAACATCACCGGTAATTACTTATACTCGATACCTAAACAGTCCTTAGTTTGTACATTATTCATATTTAATTGGGTAAAATAGTTACGTGTCCAAATAATAATAATAGCAACAACAACAACAACAACAACAACAACAACAACGACGACGACGACGACGACGACGACTGTATATTTTTAAGTAACACGTATTCTCTTACAGTCGATAGCACATCCGAATTTGGATTACATGGTTATGACAACGGAGCAATAGAAATGCATCCGATATTCTTTGCGAAAGGTCCTGCATTCGTTCCCGGTTGCAAGTTGGAGCCATTCAAAAATACCGATCTGTTTCCTTTATTTTGTAAGATATTGGACATAAAGTGTCCAAAAACCAATGGTACTTTGACAAATATAAGCAGATGCCTTAAATTACAATCCGATAATATTTCGATACTAACTTATCAAATTATATGTAAGTATAATCGTGCTGCTTTATAATAGATATATCCGCGATGACAAAATCTTTATTATTTACAAATAATTAATTCAATTATGATTAATTATTTATATTTCAGTTGTAGGTATTACATTTGTTATAACGCTTATAGGAATTAATGGAGCTATATTGATGTTTGTGATACGGAAGAGAAGAGTAGGAAGAGCTAACTATAGGTACAGAGCAATATAGAGTATAATTGGCTACTGGTACGATTATATATTTGTGCGAAAATTGGATAATTAAATATATTTCCATAGTACAGTTAAATATGGATATCTTTTGATAAACGCATTTCTGTTTTGCAGGGAATTTTATTATAGCGTTGACAGATAAATTTGTAAAAAATGTGATTTAATTAAACTCGTTTCTTTAATTTGTTCTCAAATAAAAGATACCATATCCCCCTGTGGTGTGCGCGCACGCCATATAACTTAAATAAATCGTCACGTCGCTACCAACGACGTGTTTTCCACCAAAAGAAATTTGGTACTATTATTGCGTAGTGTTGTCGCATCTTCGTCAGCGTCTTCGTCAACGGCGTGTTTTACGCTATTAGAGGAACTTGGGATTATTTTAGTATAGTAGTATGGTCTGCTGTCGGTAACGTCGACAGCCCTTAATACTCACTATAAGTCGGTAAAAAAGGAACTATTAATACTTACCTTCCGCATACTAATCGTCGGATTGACGGGATAAGGATTGGGACAAAGGGTCTCTCCCAGACATCGTTGTCGAATATGGCGCAACGACGCCCGGTAATGAAGTAAAAGAAAGTACGCTTAGGAAATATGAATATTAAAAATTAGTATTAAGGATATTTTAAAATATTACAATAAATAGGACAAAGGGCCACTTGGAATTTCGAAGAGAACGCTGCCTACCCGAGGGAAAAGTTGAGCGAAAAACGGAGTCTACTACCGACGCTACGTCCTAAAAGACGTGTTCTCCGCAGCTCTCCGTATAAATCATTAGCGTAAGTATAGTTTCTAAGTAAGAAAAATAACTTGGAATATTTTTACCATTCCGTTCTAAACTGTATTCCGTATTAAATAAATTTTTGTTATATTTAAATATCGTGCGAAATTTTGGATTTTGAATCCAACTCCCAGTCCCGCCAGCGCATCTAATTGGACGACGTTGGGACCGATCACCCTTAGCCAATAACTACATTTCGCACACAATCTACAAGGGGGGAATTTATATCTTGGTAAGCTCGCTAGATATCAAAAGGGCTCATTGGTGACAGTGAACCAACGAAAGAGAATCGAGAACACAAGGTATTAAAGCGAGTATCATTCAATCTCGTTCCAGTGCTACGTGCCAATAAGAGAGGAGCTAACGAGGTTTGAGTAAAGGATGCAAGTCTTGACCAAACAGTATCTCAGCAGTTCAGGGAATACTAGATCTTTTTTTTTTCTTATGCTCCTAACCATCCGGGACGTAACCAGATAATTATAAGGATATAAGTAAAATCTATCGGATGATATACTACCAATCGAACAGCATCTATTAATAGTTTCTTTCTTTTTTTTTTTTTTTTTTTTTTTTTTTTTAGGGAGGAATTCCTTTCTGTAAGGTTTGCAATACCTCGTGTTGGCTTGGAAACGCACCGTCAGTTATCTGAAATGCCGGAAATGTGCCGAGTTTTCGCGATATAAAATCCGATTTAGGAAAACTTGAGGGGTTTGAGAAAGAATAGAATAACAACGCGTTATTGTATACCGCATCATGGCTCCGCCAATGAGAAGGCCGCAGAAGTACAAGAATCCTTCGAGCAATCCTATTGGTACGTTTCTTAGAACAAAGAAGTATACGAAGACCACGCCGCTCAACCGTCATTTGTCAGTCGATCGATAGTCCCCGAGCCGATGATACGTTAAGAGAACTTTTCATTCGTTCTTCACTCTCTTTGTTCGCTCGTTAGACCTTTTGTCTAGACATCGGTAACCATCCTCTCTGCTTCTTCGTTGGATTCCTCCAGTGAAAAGTATCGAATTGTGCAAGAAGTTGTGATTTAGAAAAACTTGAGAGGTTTAAGAAAGAATAGAATTTGAATAATTTATAGGAAAAACATTGAAAAACCTGTGTGACTTGAACAAAGGAGAAATCATTTGTGAATAAAGTGTGACATTAAAGTGTGACATTGAAGAGGAATCTTGTTGAAACCAGGAGGGTTATTCCGAAGAGGAGTCCGCGTAAGGAAGGTAGGATAATGCATCTCCTGTCTATACGGCACTTTGTTGATGCCAAGGAAACGCCCACCACAACGTGTTATCGTATAGCGCATCATGGCTCCGCCAATGAGAAGGCCGCAGAAGTACAAGAATCCTTCGAGCAATCCTATTGGTACGTTTCTTAGAACAAAGAAGTATACGAAGACCACGCCGCTCAACCGTCATTTGTCAGTCGATCGGTAGTCCCCGAGCCGCGATGATACGTTAAGAGAACTTTTCATTCGTTCTTCACTCTCTTTGTTCGCTCGTTAGACCTTTTGTCTATACATCGGTAACCATTCTCTCTGCTTCTTCGTTGGATTCCCCCTGTGAAAAGTATTGAACTACGACAGAAGTTGTGATTTAGAAAAACTTGAAGGGGTTTAAGAAAGAATAGAACTTGAATAATTTATAGGAAAAACGTTCAGAAACCTGTGCGACTTGAACAAAGGAGAAATCATTCGTGAATAAAGTGTGACATTAAGGTGTGACATTGAAGAGGAATCTTGTTGAAACCAGGAGGGTTATTCCGAAGAGGAGTCCGTCTAAGGAAGGTAGGAAGTTGCATCACCCGTCTTTGTTGGTGCCAACAAAGCGCTCGACCACAACGTGTTATTATGTAACGCATCATGGCTCCGCCAATGAGAAGGCTGAAGACCACGCCGCTCAACCGTCATTTGTCATTCGATCGGTAGTCCCCGAGCCGATGATACGTTAAGAGAGCTTTTCCTTTGTTCTTCACTCTCTTTGTTCACTCGTCAAACATTTTGTCTACACATCGGGTGGCCCATCCTCTCCGCTTCTTCGTTTGACTCCTCCAGTGAAAAAATTACAAAAACCGCGTATTGGTGAAGCCAAGGATAATGAGTACTATTTGAGTGGGTCCTAGTGTTTCATGGTAGTGTCTGTGGATGACGAGCATTTATGCTTTGTGGGAACAGAGCGGTTTCTCGTTTAAACCGTTTGACTGCTGAGGAGCGCGATAGCGCCCTTTTCTTATATAAAACAAATTTATCTAAATAAGTGATATTTTTTAATTTTTGTTGTCGCAAAGCAATATAAGCGAGTTTATTGTTTGTGTATTTGTTTTTTCTTTTTTTCTTTATTGTTTTATTGAGCATGTCTGAAAAATTACGTTAGCAGCCAAACGGTTGAGGTACGGGAAAAAGTTTCTAAACCCTGTATTCGTGCGGATCAGGACTGTGAGTCCTTCGTGAGTGAATTCTAGTGTTTGACGGTAGTGCGTCCGTGTTGATGTGAAGGCGCTCGTGCTCCGTTGTAGCGATTGCCCCTTTGGGGGAGGCGGGTGCATCTGTTTTTTGTGGGAGCAGAGCGGTTTCTTGTTTTTAACCGTTTGACTGCTGAGGAGTGCTATCGCGCTTTTCTTATATAAAACAAATTTATCTAAATGAGTGGTATTTCTAAATTTTTGTTGCAAAGCAATACGAGTGAGTTTATAGTTTTTTGTTTATTTCTTTTTTTTTGTTTATTGTTTTATTGAGTATGTCTGAAAAGAAACGTTAGCAGCCAAACGGTTAAGGTACAGGAAAAAGTTTCTATACCCTGTATTCGTGCGGATCAGGACTATGAGTCCTTCGCGAGTGGATTCTAGTGTTTGACGGTAGTGCATCCGTGTTGATGGGAATGTGCTCGTGCTCGGTGTGGTGGGTGCCCCTCTGTGGAGGTGAGAGAAGATGTGCATCTATTCTTTGTGGGAGCAGAGCGGTTTCTTCCTTGCAACAACTAACGGCGCTATATCGGTGGACCTGCGATGATACCGGTAACGTGACTGGAGTTAACAACGTGGGTAAGTCCATTTTATTTGTTGCGTTGGCGAAACTGAAATTTTTGCGCGAAAGTGTTTATAGTGCATGCGCTGTGCGAGAAATTCAAACGGGATTTATCCGCGGTTGCGTCCGCGATTGCGGCCGTGTTTTGTCCGGGGAGCGTCCGGGTTTTGTCCGCGGTTGGGTTCGTGTTTTGTCCGGGGTTGCGGCCGTGTTTTGTCCGGGGTTACGTCCGTTTTTTGTTTGCGGGTGCGTCCGGGTTTCGTTTGCGGGCGCGTGCGGGTTTCGTTTGCGGGCGCGTGCGGATTTTGTTTGCGGTCGCGTGTGGATTTTGTTTGCGGGCGCGTGCGGGTTTTGTTTGCGGTCGCGTCTGGGTGACTTCCGGGTAATGTCCGGGTTTGATCTTCGCTTTCGTTTGGGTGGGGGTCCCGGTTGCGTCCGGGTGTTGTCTGCGGTTGGGTCTGGGTGTAGTTCGGGTGGGGTCCGGGTTTTATCTTCGCCTGCGTTTGGGTGGGGGTCCCGGTTGCGTCCGGGTTTTGTCTGCGGCTGGTTGGGTGATGTCCGTGTTTGATCTTCGCTTGCGTCTGGGTGGGGGTCCCGGTTGCCTCCGGGTGATGTCTGCGATTGACTCTGGGTGACTTCCGGATGATGTATGCGGTTGGGTCTGGGTGAAGTCCGGGTGGGGTCCGCGTTTGCTCTACGGTTGCGGTTTGGGATGCGGTCCGGGATACGGTCTGGGATGCGGTCTGGGTTGCGCGCTGGGTTTGGTATACGGTTGCGTGTGGGATGCGTCTAAGTTTGATCTAAGTTTGCGCCCGGGTTTGGTATACGGTTGCGCGTGGGTAGCGTCTGGGTTGCGTCTGGGTTGGCCTGCGTTTTTATACGGTTGCGTGTGGACTGCGTCTAGGTCTAAACTAAGTTTGCGTCTGGGTTGGGCTGCGTTTTTATACGGTTGCGTGTGGACTGCGTCTAAGTCTAAACTAAGTTTGCGTCTGGGTTGCGTCTAAATCTAAACTAAGTTTGCGTCTGGGTTGCGTCTAAATCTAAACTAAGTTTGCGTCTGGGTTGCGTCTAAATCTAAACTAAGTTTGCGTCTGGGTTGCGTCTGGGTTGCGTCTGGGTTGCGTCTGGGTTGCGTCTGGGTTGCGTCTGGGTTGCGTCTGGGTTGGCCTGCGTTTTTATACGGTTGCGTGTGGACTGCGTCTAAGTCTAAACTAAGTTTGCGTCTGGGTTGCGTCTAAATCTAAACTAAGTTTGCGTCTGGGTTGCGTATAAATCTAAACTAAGTTTGCGTCTGGGTTGCGTCTAAATCTAAACTAAGTTTGCGTCTGGGTTGCGTCTAAATCTAAACTAAGTTTGCGTCTGGGTTGCGTCTAAATCTAAACTAAGTTTGCGTCTGGGTTGCGTCTAAATCTAAACTAAGTTTGCGTCTGGGTTGCGTCTAAATCTAAACTAAGTTTGCGTGTGGGTTGCGTCTGGGTTGCGTCTGGGTTGCGTCTGGGTTGCGTCTGGGTTGCGTCTGGGTTGGCCTGCGTTTTTATACGGTTGCGTGTGGACTGCGTCTAAGTCTAAACTAAGTTTGCGTCTGGGTTGCGTCTAAATCTAAACTAAGTTTGCGTCTGGGTTGCGTCTAAATCTAAACTAAGTTTGCGTCTGGGTTGCGTCTAAATCTAAACTAAGTTTGCGTCTGGGTTGCGTCTAAATCTAAACTAAGTTTGCGTCTGGGTTGCGTCTAAATCTAAACTAAGTTTGCGTCTGGGTTGCGTCTAAATCTAAACTAAGTTTGCGTCTGGGTTGCGTCTAAATCTAAACTAAGTTTGCGTCTGGGTTGCGTCTGGGTTGCGTCTGGGTTGCGTCTGGGTTGCGTCTGGGTTGCGTCTGGGTTGCGTCTGGGTTGGCCTGCGTTTTTATACGGTTGCGTGTGGACTGCGTCTAAGTCTAAACTAAGTTTGCGTCTGGGTTGCGTCTGGGTTGCGTCTGGGTTGCGTCTGGGTTGCGTCTGGGTTGCGTCTGGGTTGCGTCTGGGTTGCGTCTAAATCTAAACTAAGTTTGCGTCTGGGTTGCGTCTAAATCTAAACTAAGTTTGCGTCTGGGTTGCGTCTAAATCTAAACTAAGTTTGCGTCTGGGTTGCGTCTGGGTTGCGTCTGGGTTGCGTCTGGGTTGCGTCTGGGTTGCGTCTGGGTTGGCCTGCGTTTTTATACGGTTGCGTGTGGACTGCGTCTAAGTCTAAACTAAGTTTGCGTCTGGGTTGCGTCTGGGTTGCGTCTGGGTTGCGTCTGGGTTGCGTCTGGGTTGCGTCTGGGTTGCGTCTGGGTTGCGTCTGGGTTGCGTCTGGGTTGCGTATGGGTTGCGTCTGGGTTGGGTTTCGTTTTTATACGGTTGCGTGTGGACTGCGTCTAAGTCTAAACTAAGTTTGCGTCTGGGTTGCGTCTAAATCTAAACTAAGTTTGCGTCTGGGTTGCGTCTAAATCTAAACTAAGTTTGCGTCTGGGTTGCGTCTAAATCTAAACTAAGTTTGCGTCTGGGTTGCGTCTAAATCTAAACTAAGTTTGCGTCTGGGTTGCGTCTGGGTTGCGTCTGGGTTGCGTCTGGGTTGCGTCTGGGTTGCGTCTGGGTTGCGTCTGGGTTGCGTCTGGGTTGCGTCTGGGTTGCGTCTGGGTTGCGTCTGGGTTGGCCTGCGTTTTTATACGGTTGCGTGTGGACTGCGTCTAAGTCTAAACTAAGTTTGCGTCTGGGTTGCGTCTAAATCTAAACTAAGTTTGCGTCTGGGTTGCGTCTGGGTTGCGTCTGGGTTGCGTCTGGGTTGCGTCTGGGTTGCGTCTGGGTTGCGTCTGGGTTGCGTCTGGGTTGCGTCTGGGTTGCGTCTGGGTTGCGTCTGGGTTGCGTCTGGGTTGCGTCTGGGTTGCGTCTGGGTTGCGTCTGGGTTGGCCTGCGTTTTTATACTGTTGCGTGTGGACTGCGTCTAAGTCTAAACTAAGTTTGCGTCTGGGTTGCGTCTAAATCTAAACTAAGTTTGCGTCTGGGTTGCGTCTAAATCTAAACTAAGTTTGCGTCTGGGTTGCGTCTGGGTTGCGTCTGGGTTGCGTCTGGGTTGCGTCTGGGTTGCGTCTGGGTTGGACTGCGTTTTTATACGGTTGCGTGTGGACTGCGTCTAAGTCTAAACTAAGTTTGCGTCTGGGTTGGGCTGCGTTTTTATACGGTTGCGTGTGGACTGCGTCTAAGTCTAAACTAAGTTTGCGTCTGGGTTGCGTCTAAATCTAAACTAAGTTTGCGTCTGGGTTGCGTCTAAATCTAAACTAAGTTTGCGTCTGGGTTGCGTCTGGGTTGCGTCTGGGTTGCGTCTGGGTTGCGTCTGGGTTGCGTCTGGGTTGCGTCTGGGTTGCGTCTGGGTTGCGTCTGGGTTGCGTCTGGGTTGGCCTGCGTTTTTATACTGTTGCGTGTGGACTGCGTCTAAGTCTAAACTAAGTTTGCGTCTGGGTTGCGTCTAAATCTAAACTAAGTTTGCGTCTGGGTTGCGTCTAAATCTAAACTAAGTTTGCGTCTGGGTTGCGTCTAAATCTAAACTAAGTTTGCGTCTGGGTTGCGTCTAAATCTAAACTAAGTTTGCGTCTGGGTTGCGTCTAAATCTAAACTAAGTTTGCGTCTGGGTTGCGTCTGGGTTGCGTCTGGGTTGCGTCTGGGTTGGCCTGCGTTTTTATACGGTTGCGTGTGGACAGCGTCTAAGTCTAAACTAAGTTTGCGTCTGGGTTGCGTCTGGGTTGCGTCTGGGTTGCGTCTGGGTTGCGTCTGGGTTGCGTCTGGGTTGCGTCTGGGTTGCGTCTGGGTTGCGTCTGGGTTGCGTCTGGGTTGCGTCTGGGTTGCGTCTGGGTTGCGTCTGGGTTGCGTCTGGGTTGCGTCTGGGTTGCGTCTGGGTTGCGTCTGGGTTGCGTCTGGGTTGCGTCTGGGTTGCGTCTGGGTTGCGTCTGGGTTGCGTCTGGGTTGCGTCTGGGTTGCGTCTGGGTTGCGTCTGGGTTGCGTCTGGGTTGCGTCTGGGTTGCGTCTGGGTTGCGTCTGGGTTGCGTCTGGGTTGCGTCTGGGTTGCGTCTGGGTTGCGTCTGGGTTGGCCTGCGTTTTTATACTGTTGCGTGTGGACTGCGTCTAAGTCTAAACTAAGTTTGCGTCTGGGTTGCGTCTAAATCTAAACTAAGTTTGCGTCTGGGTTGCGTCTAAATCTAAACTAAGTTTGCGTCTGGGTTGCGTCTGGGTTGCGTCTGGGTTGCGTCTGGGTTGCGTCTGGGTTGCGTCTGGGTTGCGTCTGGGTTGCGTCTGGGTTGGCCTGCGTTTTTATACGGTTGCGTGTGGACTGCGTCTAAGTCTAAACTAAGTTTGCGTCTGGGTTGCGTCTAAATCTAAACTAAGTTTGCGTCTGGGTTGCGTATAAATCTAAACTAAGTTTGCGTCTGGGTTGCGTCTAAATCTAAACTAAGTTTGCGTCTGGGTTGCGTCTAAATCTAAACTAAGTTTGCGTCTGGGTTGCGTCTAAATCTAAACTAAGTTTGCGTCTGGGTTGCGTCTAAATCTAAACTAAGTTTGCGTCTGGGTTGCGTCTAAATCTAAACTAAGTTTGCGTGTGGGTTGCGTCTGGGTTGCGTCTGGGTTGCGTCTGGGTTGCGTCTGGGTTGCGTCTGGGTTGCGTCTGGGTTGGCCTGCGTTTTTATACGGTTGCGTGTGGACTGCGTCTAAGTCTAAACTAAGTTTGCGTCTGGGTTGCGTCTAAATCTAAACTAAGTTTGCGTCTGGGTTGCGTCTAAATCTAAACTAAGTTTGCGTCTGGGTTGCGTCTAAATCTAAACTAAGTTTGCGTCTGGGTTGCGTCTAAATCTAAACTAAGTTTGCGTCTGGGTTGCGTCTAAATCTAAACTAAGTTTGCGTCTGGGTTGCGTCTAAATCTAAACTAAGTTTGCGTCTGGGTTGCGTCTAAATCTAAACTAAGTTTGCGTCTGGGTTGCGTCTGGGTTGCGTCTGGGTTGCGTCTGGGTTGCGTCTGGGTTGCGTCTGGGTTGGCCTGCGTTTTTATACGGTTGCGTGTGGACAGCGTCTAAGTCTAAACTAAGTTTGCGTCTGGGTTGCGTCTGGGTTGCGTCTGGGTTGCGTCTGGGTTGCGTCTGGGTTGCGTCTGGGTTGCGTCTGGGTTGGCCTGCGTTTTTATACGGTTGCGTGTGGACTGCGTCTAAGTCTAAACTAAGTTTGCGTCTGGGTTGCGTCTGGGTTGCGTCTGGGTTGCGTCTGGGTTGCGTCTGGGTTGCGTCTGGGTTGCGTCTGGGTTGCGTCTAAATCTAAACTAAGTTTGCGTCTGGGTTGCGTCTAAATCTAAACTAAGTTTGCGTCTGGGTTGCGTCTAAATCTAAACTAAGTTTGCGTCTGGGTTGCGTCTGGGTTGCGTCTGGGTTGCGTCTGGGTTGCGTCTGGGTTGCGTCTGGGTTGGCCTGCGTTTTTATACGGTTGCGTGTGGACTGCGTCTAAGTCTAAACTAAGTTTGCGTCTGGGTTGCGTCTGGGTTGCGTCTGGGTTGCGTCTGGGTTGCGTCTGGGTTGCGTCTGGGTTGCGTCTGGGTTGCGTCTGGGTTGCGTCTGGGTTGCGTCTGGGTTGCGTCTGGGTTGCGTCTGGGTTGCGTCTGGGTTGGCCTGCGTTTTTATACGGTTGCGTGTGGACTGCGTCTAAGTCTAAACTAAGTTTGCGTCTGGGTTGCGTCTAAATCTAAACTAAGTTTGCGTCTGGGTTGCGTATAAATCTAAACTAAGTTTGCGTCTGGGTTGCGTCTAAATCTAAACTAAGTTTGCGTCTGGGTTGCGTCTAAATCTAAACTAAGTTTGCGTCTGGGTTGCGTCTAAATCTAAACTAAGTTTGCGTCTGGGTTGCGTCTAAATCTAAACTAAGTTTGCGTCTGGGTTGCGTCTAAATCTAAACTAAGTTTGCGTGTGGGTTGCGTCTGGGTTGCGTCTGGGTTGCGTCTGGGTTGCGTCTGGGTTGCGTCTGGGTTGCGTCTGGGTTGCGTCTGGGTTGCGTCTGGGTTGCGTCTGGGTTGCGTCTGGGTTGCGTCTGGGTTGCGTCTGGGTTGCGTCTGGGTTGCGTCTGGGTTGCGTCTGGGTTGCGTCTGGGTTGCGTCTGGGTTGCGTCTGGGTTGCGTCTGGGTTGCGTCTGGGTTGCGTCTGGGTTGCGTCTGGGTTGCGTCTGGGTTGCGTCTGGGTTGCGTCTGGGTTGCGTCTGGGTTGCGTCTGGGTTGCGTCTGGGTTGCGTCTGGGTTGCGTCTGGGTTGCGTCTGGGTTGCGTCTGGGTTGCGTCTGGGTTGCGTCTGGGTTGCGTCTGGGTTGCGTCTGGGTTGCGTCTGGGTTGCGTCTGGGTTGCGTCTGGGTTGCGTCTGGGTTGCGTCTGGGTTGCGTCTGGGTTGCGTCTGGGTTGCGTCTGGGTTGCGTCTGGGTTGCGTCTGGGTTGCGTCTGGGTTGCGTCTGGGTTGCGTCTGGGTTGGCCTGCGTTTTTATACTGTTGCGTGTGGACTGCGTCTAAGTCTAAACTAAGTTTGCGTCTGGGTTGCGTCTAAATCTAAACTAAGTTTGCGTCTGGGTTGCGTCTAAATCTAAACTAAGTTTGCGTCTGGGTTGCGTCTGGGTTGCGTCTGGGTTGCGTCTGGGTTGCGTCTGGGTTGCGTCTGGGTTGCGTCTGGGTTGCGTCTGGGTTGGCCTGCGTTTTTATACGGTTGCGTGTGGACTGCGTCTAAGTCTAAACTAAGTTTGCGTCTGGGTTGCGTCTAAATCTAAACTAAGTTTGCGTCTGGGTTGCGTATAAATCTAAACTAAGTTTGCGTCTGGGTTGCGTCTAAATCTAAACTAAGTTTGCGTCTGGGTTGCGTCTAAATCTAAACTAAGTTTGCGTCTGGGTTGCGTCTAAATCTAAACTAAGTTTGCGTCTGGGTTGCGTCTAAATCTAAACTAAGTTTGCGTCTGGGTTGCGTCTAAATCTAAACTAAGTTTGCGTGTGGGTTGCGTCTGGGTTGCGTCTGGGTTGCGTCTGGGTTGCGTCTGGGTTGCGTCTGGGTTGCGTCTGGGTTGGCCTGCGTTTTTATACGGTTGCGTGTGGACTGCGTCTAAGTCTAAACTAAGTTTGCGTCTGGGTTGCGTCTAAATCTAAACTAAGTTTGCGTCTGGGTTGCGTCTAAATCTAAACTAAGTTTGCGTCTGGGTTGCGTCTAAATCTAAACTAAGTTTGCGTCTGGGTTGCGTCTAAATCTAAACTAAGTTTGCGTCTGGGTTGCGTCTGGGTTGCGTCTGGGTTGCGTCTGGGTTGCGTCTGGGTTGCGTCTGGGTTGCGTCTGGGTTGGCCTGCGTTTTTATACGGTTGCGTGTGGACTGCGTCTAAGTCTAAACTAAGTTTGCGTCTGGGTTGCGTCTAAATCTAAACTAAGTTTGCGTCTGGGTTGCGTCTAAATCTAAACTAAGTTTGCGTCTGGGTTGCGTCTAAATCTAAACTAAGTTTGCGTCTGGGTTGCGTCTAAATCTAAACTAAGTTTGCGTCTGGGTTGCGTCTAAATCTAAACTAAGTTTGCGTCTGGGTTGCGTCTAAATCTAAACTAAGTTTGCGTCTGGGTTGCGTCTAAATCTAAACTAAGTTTGCGTCTGGGTTGCGTCTAAATCTAAACTAAGTTTGCGTCTGGGTTGCGTCTGGGTTGCGTCTGGGTTGCGTCTGGGTTGCGTCTGGGTTGCGTCTGGGTTGCGTCTGGGTTGCGTCTGGGTTGCGTCTGGGTTGCGTCTGGGTTGCGTCTGGGTTGCGTCTGGGTTGCGTCTGGGTTGCGTCTGGGTTGCGTCTGGGTTGCGTCTGGGTTGCGTCTGGGTTGCGTCTGGGTTGCGTCTGGGTTGGCCTGCGTTTTTATACTGTTGCGTGTGGACTGCGTCTAAGTCTAAACTAAGTTTGCGTCTGGGTTGCGTCTAAATCTAAACTAAGTTTGCGTCTGGGTTGCGTCTAAATCTAAACTAAGTTTGCGTCTGGGTTGCGTCTAAATCTAAACTAAGTTTGCGTCTGGGTTGCGTCTAAATCTAAACTAAGTTTGCGTCTGGGTTGCGTCTAAATCTAAACTAAGTTTGCGTCTGGGTTGCGTCTAAATCTAAACTAAGTTTGCGTCTGGGTTGCGTCTAAATCTAAACTAAGTTTGCGTCTGGGTTGCGTCTGGGTTGCGTCTGGGTTGCGTCTGGGTTGCGTCTGGGTTGCGTCTGGGTTGCGTCTGGGTTGCGTCTGGGTTGCGTCTGGGTTGCGTCTGGGTTGCGTCTGGGTTGCGTCTGGGTTGCGTCTGGGTTGCGTCTGGGTTGCGTCTGGGTTGCGTCTGGGTTGCGTCTGGGTTGCGTCTGGGTTGCGTCTGGGTTGCGTCTGGGTTGCGTCTGGGTTGCGTCTGGGTTGCGTCTGGGTTGCGTCTGGGTTGCGTCTGGGTTGCGTCTGGGTTGCGTCTGGGTTGCGTCTGGGTTGCGTCTGGGTTGCGTCTGGGTTGGCCTGCGTTTTTATACGGTTGCGTGTGGACTGCGTCTAAGTCTAAACTAAGTTTGCGTCTGGGTTGCGTCTAAATCTAAACTAAGTTTGCGTCTGGGTTGCGTCTAAATCTAAACTAAGTTTGCGTCTGGGTTGCGTCTAAATCTAAACTAAGTTTGCGTCTGGGTTGCGTCTAAATCTAAACTAAGTTTGCGTCTGGGTTGCGTCTAAATCTAAACTAAGTTTGCGTCTGGGTTGCGTCTAAATCTAAACTAAGTTTGCGTCTGGGTTGCGTCTAAATCTAAACTAAGTTTGCGTCTGGGTTGCGTCTAAATCTAAACTAAGTTTGCGTCTGGGTTGCGTCTGGGTTGCGTCTGGGTTGCGTCTGGGTTGCGTCTGGGTTGCGTCTGGGTTGCGTCTGGGTTGCGTCTGGGTTGCGTCTGGGTTGCGTCTGGGTTGCGTCTGGGTTGCGTCTGGGTTGCGTCTGGGTTGCGTCTGGGTTGCGTCTGGGTTGCGTCTGGGTTGCGTCTGGGTTGCGTCTGGGTTGCGTCTGGGTTGGCCTGCGTTTTTATACTGTTGCGTGTGGACTGCGTCTAAGTCTAAACTAAGTTTGCGTCTGGGTTGCGTCTAAATCTAAACTAAGTTTGCGTCTGGGTTGCGTCTAAATCTAAACTAAGTTTGCGTCTGGGTTGCGTCTAAATCTAAACTAAGTTTGCGTCTGGGTTGCGTCTAAATCTAAACTAAGTTTGCGTCTGGGTTGCGTCTAAATCTAAACTAAGTTTGCGTCTGGGTTGCGTCTAAATCTAAACTAAGTTTGCGTCTGGGTTGCGTCTAAATCTAAACTAAGTTTGCGTCTGGGTTGCGTCTGGGTTGCGTCTGGGTTGCGTCTGGGTTGCGTCTGGGTTGCGTCTGGGTTGCGTCTGGGTTGCGTCTGGGTTGCGTCTGGGTTGCGTCTGGGTTGCGTCTGGGTTGCGTCTGGGTTGCGTCTGGGTTGCGTCTGGGTTGCGTCTGGGTTGCGTCTGGGTTGCGTCTGGGTTGCGTCTGGGTTGCGTCTGGGTTGCGTCTGGGTTGCGTCTGGGTTGCGTCTGGGTTGCGTCTGGGTTGCGTCTGGGTTGCGTCTGGGTTGGCCTGCGTTTTTATACTGTTGCGTGTGGACTGCGTCTAAGTCTAAACTAAGTTTGCGTCTGGGTTGCGTCTAAATCTAAACTAAGTTTGCGTCTGGGTTGCGTCTAAATCTAAACTAAGTTTGCGTCTGGGTTGCGTCTGGGTTGCGTCTGGGTTGCGTCTGGGTTGCGTCTGGGTTGCGTCTGGGTTGCGTCTGGGTTGCGTCTGGGTTGGCCTGCGTTTTTATACGGTTGCGTGTGGACTGCGTCTAAGTCTAAACTAAGTTTGCGTCTGGGTTGCGTCTAAATCTAAACTAAGTTTGCGTCTGGGTTGCGTATAAATCTAAACTAAGTTTGCGTCTGGGTTGCGTCTAAATCTAAACTAAGTTTGCGTCTGGGTTGCGTCTAAATCTAAACTAAGTTTGCGTCTGGGTTGCGTCTAAATCTAAACTAAGTTTGCGTCTGGGTTGCGTCTAAATCTAAACTAAGTTTGCGTCTGGGTTGCGTCTAAATCTAAACTAAGTTTGCGTGTGGGTTGCGTCTGGGTTGCGTCTGGGTTGCGTCTGGGTTGCGTCTGGGTTGCGTCTGGGTTGCGTCTGGGTTGGCCTGCGTTTTTATACGGTTGCGTGTGGACTGCGTCTAAGTCTAAACTAAGTTTGCGTCTGGGTTGCGTCTAAATCTAAACTAAGTTTGCGTCTGGGTTGCGTCTAAATCTAAACTAAGTTTGCGTCTGGGTTGCGTCTAAATCTAAACTAAGTTTGCGTCTGGGTTGCGTCTAAATCTAAACTAAGTTTGCGTCTGGGTTGCGTCTGGGTTGCGTCTGGGTTGCGTCTGGGTTGCGTCTGGGTTGCGTCTGGGTTGCGTCTGGGTTGGCCTGCGTTTTTATACGGTTGCGTGTGGACTGCGTCTAAGTCTAAACTAAGTTTGCGTCTGGGTTGCGTCTAAATCTAAACTAAGTTTGCGTCTGGGTTGCGTCTAAATCTAAACTAAGTTTGCGTCTGGGTTGCGTCTAAATCTAAACTAAGTTTGCGTCTGGGTTGCGTCTAAATCTAAACTAAGTTTGCGTCTGGGTTGCGTCTAAATCTAAACTAAGTTTGCGTCTGGGTTGCGTCTAAATCTAAACTAAGTTTGCGTCTGGGTTGCGTCTAAATCTAAACTAAGTTTGCGTCTGGGTTGCGTCTAAATCTAAACTAAGTTTGCGTCTGGGTTGCGTCTGGGTTGCGTCTGGGTTGCGTCTGGGTTGCGTCTGGGTTGCGTCTGGGTTGCGTCTGGGTTGCGTCTGGGTTGCGTCTGGGTTGCGTCTGGGTTGCGTCTGGGTTGCGTCTGGGTTGCGTCTGGGTTGGCCTGCGTTTTTATACTGTTGCGTGTGGACTGCGTCTAAGTCTAAACTAAGTTTGCGTCTGGGTTGCGTCTAAATCTAAACTAAGTTTGCGTCTGGGTTGCGTCTAAATCTAAACTAAGTTTGCGTCTGGGTTGCGTCTAAATCTAAACTAAGTTTGCGTCTGGGTTGCGTCTAAATCTAAACTAAGTTTGCGTCTGGGTTGCGTCTAAATCTAAACTAAGTTTGCGTCTGGGTTGCGTCTAAATCTAAACTAAGTTTGCGTCTGGGTTGCGTCTAAATCTAAACTAAGTTTGCGTCTGGGTTGCGTCTGGGTTGCGTCTGGGTTGCGTCTGGGTTGCGTCTGGGTTGCGTCTGGGTTGCGTCTGGGTTGCGTCTGGGTTGCGTCTGGGTTGCGTCTGGGTTGCGTCTGGGTTGCGTCTGGGTTGCGTCTGGGTTGCGTCTGGGTTGCGTCTGGGTTGCGTCTGGGTTGCGTCTGGGTTGCGTCTGGGTTGCGTCTGGGTTGCGTCTGGGTTGGCCTGCGTTTTTATACGGTTGCGTGTGGACTGCGTCTAAGTCTAAACTAAGTTTGCGTCTGGGTTGCGTCTAAATCTAAACTAAGTTTGCGTCTGGGTTGCGTCTAAATCTAAACTAAGTTTGCGTCTGGGTTGCGTCTAAATCTAAACTAAGTTTGCGTCTGGGTTGCGTCTAAATCTAAACTAAGTTTGCGTCTGGGTTGCGTCTAAATCTAAACTAAGTTTGCGTCTGGGTTGCGTCTAAATCTAAACTAAGTTTGCGTCTGGGTTGCGTCTAAATCTAAACTAAGTTTGCGTCTGGGTTGCGTCTAAATCTAAACTAAGTTTGCGTCTGGGTTGCGTCTGGGTTGCGTCTGGGTTGCGTCTGGGTTGCGTCTGGGTTGCGTCTGGGTTGCGTCTGGGTTGCGTCTGGGTTGCGTCTGGGTTGCGTCTGGGTTGCGTCTGGGTTGCGTCTGGGTTGCGTCTGGGTTGCGTCTGGGTTGCGTCTGGGTTGCGTCTGGGTTGCGTCTGGGTTGCGTCTGGGTTGCGTCTGGGTTGGCCTGCGTTTTTATACTGTTGCGTGTGGACTGCGTCTAAGTCTAAACTAAGTTTGCGTCTGGGTTGCGTCTAAATCTAAACTAAGTTTGCGTCTGGGTTGCGTCTAAATCTAAACTAAGTTTGCGTCTGGGTTGCGTCTAAATCTAAACTAAGTTTGCGTCTGGGTTGCGTCTAAATCTAAACTAAGTTTGCGTCTGGGTTGCGTCTAAATCTAAACTAAGTTTGCGTCTGGGTTGCGTCTAAATCTAAACTAAGTTTGCGTCTGGGTTGCGTCTAAATCTAAACTAAGTTTGCGTCTGGGTTGCGTCTGGGTTGCGTCTGGGTTGCGTCTGGGTTGCGTCTGGGTTGCGTCTGGGTTGCGTCTGGGTTGCGTCTGGGTTGCGTCTGGGTTGCGTCTGGGTTGCGTCTGGGTTGCGTCTGGGTTGCGTCTGGGTTGCGTCTGGGTTGCGTCTGGGTTGCGTCTGGGTTGCGTCTGGGTTGCGTCTGGGTTGCGTCTGGGTTGCGTCTGGGTTGCGTCTGGGTTGCGTCTGGGTTGCGTCTGGGTTGCGTCTGGGTTGCGTCTGGGTTGCGTCTGGGTTGCGTCTGGGTTGGCCTGCGTTTTTATACTGTTGCGTGTGGACTGCGTCTAAGTCTAAACTAAGTTTGCGTCTGGGTTGCGTCTAAATCTAAACTAAGTTTGCGTCTGGGTTGCGTCTAAATCTAAACTAAGTTTGCGTCTGGGTTGCGTCTGGGTTGCGTCTGGGTTGCGTCTGGGTTGCGTCTGGGTTGCGTCTGGGTTGCGTCTGGGTTGCGTCTGGGTTGGCCTGCGTTTTTATACGGTTGCGTGTGGACTGCGTCTAAGTCTAAACTAAGTTTGCGTCTGGGTTGCGTCTAAATCTAAACTAAGTTTGCGTCTGGGTTGCGTATAAATCTAAACTAAGTTTGCGTCTGGGTTGCGTCTAAATCTAAACTAAGTTTGCGTCTGGGTTGCGTCTAAATCTAAACTAAGTTTGCGTCTGGGTTGCGTCTAAATCTAAACTAAGTTTGCGTCTGGGTTGCGTCTAAATCTAAACTAAGTTTGCGTCTGGGTTGCGTCTAAATCTAAACTAAGTTTGCGTGTGGGTTGCGTCTGGGTTGCGTCTGGGTTGCGTCTGGGTTGCGTCTGGGTTGCGTCTGGGTTGCGTCTGGGTTGGCCTGCGTTTTTATACGGTTGCGTGTGGACTGCGTCTAAGTCTAAACTAAGTTTGCGTCTGGGTTGCGTCTAAATCTAAACTAAGTTTGCGTCTGGGTTGCGTCTAAATCTAAACTAAGTTTGCGTCTGGGTTGCGTCTAAATCTAAACTAAGTTTGCGTCTGGGTTGCGTCTAAATCTAAACTAAGTTTGCGTCTGGGTTGCGTCTGGGTTGCGTCTGGGTTGCGTCTGGGTTGCGTCTGGGTTGCGTCTGGGTTGCGTCTGGGTTGGCCTGCGTTTTTATACGGTTGCGTGTGGACTGCGTCTAAGTCTAAACTAAGTTTGCGTCTGGGTTGCGTCTAAATCTAAACTAAGTTTGCGTCTGGGTTGCGTCTAAATCTAAACTAAGTTTGCGTCTGGGTTGCGTCTAAATCTAAACTAAGTTTGCGTCTGGGTTGCGTCTAAATCTAAACTAAGTTTGCGTCTGGGTTGCGTCTAAATCTAAACTAAGTTTGCGTCTGGGTTGCGTCTAAATCTAAACTAAGTTTGCGTCTGGGTTGCGTCTAAATCTAAACTAAGTTTGCGTCTGGGTTGCGTCTAAATCTAAACTAAGTTTGCGTCTGGGTTGCGTCTGGGTTGCGTCTGGGTTGCGTCTGGGTTGCGTCTGGGTTGCGTCTGGGTTGCGTCTGGGTTGCGTCTGGGTTGCGTCTGGGTTGCGTCTGGGTTGCGTCTGGGTTGCGTCTGGGTTGCGTCTGGGTTGGCCTGCGTTTTTATACTGTTGCGTGTGGACTGCGTCTAAGTCTAAACTAAGTTTGCGTCTGGGTTGCGTCTAAATCTAAACTAAGTTTGCGTCTGGGTTGCGTCTAAATCTAAACTAAGTTTGCGTCTGGGTTGCGTCTAAATCTAAACTAAGTTTGCGTCTGGGTTGCGTCTAAAATCTAAACTAAGTTTGCGTCTGGGTTGCGTCTAAATCTAAACTAAGTTTGCGTCTGGGTTGCGTCTAAATCTAAACTAAGTTTGCGTCTGGGTTGCGTCTAAATCTAAACTAAGTTTGCGTCTGGGTTGCGTCTGGGTTGCGTCTGGGTTGCGTCTGGGTTGCGTCTGGGTTGCGTCTGGGTTGCGTCTGGGTTGCGTCTGGGTTGCGTCTGGGTTGCGTCTGGGTTGCGTCTGGGTTGCGTCTGGGTTGCGTCTGGGTTGCGTCTGGGTTGCGTCTGGGTTGCGTCTGGGTTGCGTCTGGGTTGCGTCTGGGTTGCGTCTGGGTTGGCCTGCGTTTTTATACGGTTGCGTGTGGACTGCGTCTAAGTCTAAACTAAGTTTGCGTCTGGGTTGCGTCTAAATCTAAACTAAGTTTGCGTCTGGGTTGCGTCTAAATCTAAACTAAGTTTGCGTCTGGGTTGCGTCTAAATCTAAACTAAGTTTGCGTCTGGGTTGCGTCTAAATCTAAACTAAGTTTGCGTCTGGGTTGCGTCTAAATCTAAACTAAGTTTGCGTCTGGGTTGCGTCTAAATCTAAACTAAGTTTGCGTCTGGGTTGCGTCTAAATCTAAACTAAGTTTGCGTCTGGGTTGCGTCTAAATCTAAACTAAGTTTGCGTCTGGGTTGCGTCTGGGTTGCGTCTGGGTTGCGTCTGGGTTGCGTCTGGGTTGCGTCTGGGTTGCGTCTGGGTTGCGTCTGGGTTGCGTCTGGGTTGCGTCTGGGTTGCGTCTGGGTTGCGTCTGGGTTGCGTCTGGGTTGCGTCTGGGTTGCGTCTGGGTTGCGTCTGGGTTGCGTCTGGGTTGCGTCTGGGTTGCGTCTGGGTTGCGTCTGGGTTGGCCTGCGTTTTTATACTGTTGCGTGTGGACTGCGTCTAAGTCTAAACTAAGTTTGCGTCTGGGTTGCGTCTAAATCTAAACTAAGTTTGCGTCTGGGTTGCGTCTAAATCTAAACTAAGTTTGCGTCTGGGTTGCGTCTGGGTTGCGTCTGGGTTGCGTCTGGGTTGCGTCTGGGTTGCGTCTGGGTTGCGTCTGGGTTGCGTCTGGGTTGGCCTGCGTTTTTATACGGTTGCGTGTGGACTGCGTCTAAGTCTAAACTAAGTTTGCGTCTGGGTTGCGTCTAAATCTAAACTAAGTTTGCGTCTGGGTTGCGTATAAATCTAAACTAAGTTTGCGTCTGGGTTGCGTCTAAATCTAAACTAAGTTTGCGTCTGGGTTGCGTCTAAATCTAAACTAAGTTTGCGTCTGGGTTGCGTCTAAATCTAAACTAAGTTTGCGTCTGGGTTGCGTCTAAATCTAAACTAAGTTTGCGTCTGGGTTGCGTCTAAATCTAAACTAAGTTTGCGTGTGGGTTGCGTCTGGGTTGCGTCTGGGTTGCGTCTGGGTTGCGTCTGGGTTGCGTCTGGGTTGCGTCTGGGTTGGCCTGCGTTTTTATACGGTTGCGTGTGGACTGCGTCTAAGTCTAAACTAAGTTTGCGTCTGGGTTGCGTCTAAATCTAAACTAAGTTTGCGTCTGGGTTGCGTCTAAATCTAAACTAAGTTTGCGTCTGGGTTGCGTCTAAATCTAAACTAAGTTTGCGTCTGGGTTGCGTCTAAATCTAAACTAAGTTTGCGTCTGGGTTGCGTCTGGGTTGCGTCTGGGTTGCGTCTGGGTTGCGTCTGGGTTGCGTCTGGGTTGCGTCTGGGTTGGCCTGCGTTTTTATACGGTTGCGTGTGGACTGCGTCTAAGTCTAAACTAAGTTTGCGTCTGGGTTGCGTCTAAATCTAAACTAAGTTTGCGTCTGGGTTGCGTCTAAATCTAAACTAAGTTT